>CM039598.1:62073517-62238805 GCA_022457205.1 Saccharum spontaneum
AATTTGTATACTCCTAATAACATATGAAATCATAGTTAATGCTATCCTTCGGCTGGGGCTGTTGTCCAAAACAGAAGGAAATATAAAATGGATGACAGGTATATTTAGTTAACTATAAAATCGATGGTAGGATCACTAATTGTTCCTATTTCAAGTTATTTGATGAGGTATAACTATTTTCATCTAATGCATCCACACAACCAAACACAGATTAAATCATCCAATCAAACGCCTAATATGAATGGCCTTATCCAGGAGCTGCGGTGCCATTGTGTATGGGTGGGGTAAGGGTTCAAAGGTTATCTCGATCTGCGTGAGAAAATCTTCTTCTTAAGCCAGAATACCAGGGGCTGTCTAGCCACCGCGGATCGAGTTTTTTTGAATGGCCTTATCAAAAACCTTAAATCCCTTTGCAGCCTTTGCTCGTCTTCCTGACACGGTAAAAGAGATTCCATATTTAAGCTACATTCTTTGAATAATATTTTTTTTGAGAATTATACAGTACAACGTAGACGCCCACAACACGCACGTACACTCATCTTTATGAACATACATACGTAAACCCTACTCCTATGAACACTTCCGAAGGACTGAGCCGGCAGATCTCGAGATTCACGAAGTCACCACAGGCGCCTCGCTGTCGATGGGGACGTCGCCTACCACTGAAAGCATAGCGCCGTTAAATCATAGAATAAATCTAGAAAAATGCGAGCACCCGTGCCAAGTCAAGGACTTGAACCCGGGTGGACAGCTTCCACTACAAAGAAACTAACCTCGCACATTCTTTGAATAATAGACCACTGTAGAGGCCTGCACATGTAAGCCCATACCACTTCAGGTGGGCTCGCGGCCTACATGCCAGGCTCCCCGGGCTTGCTTGCTTGCAAACGGGGAGAGGCACACACCGCGTGGACCCGCGGCCCCGACGCACGCACGATTTCGCCAAGAGAGACGAGGTCGGTCGGTCGGTCGGTTAGAGGAGGGTTACGATGGCGGCGGCGATGCGATCGGCCTTGTTGGCGAGGCTCGGCGGCCGCCGTGCCTGCTGCTGCATCCCTGCGGCGGCGGCGGCGTCGAGGACGATGCCGGCGCGCCTCCAGCCGGCGGCGGCCGTCCGTGGTCTCGAGGGCTTGCGACGTTTCTCCTCTAACGAGAGTTCCGGATCGGCAGACACTAGTACTGCTGCTATCGCCAAGAAGTTGCCTCAGCTGGGTGAAAGGCGGCAAGCCGAAGATGTTTGTGAGCAGGTGTGTGAAGGCTGTTGCGGAAGCAGAGCACTACCCTTTCGCGTTGGCAACGCTTGGTGTGGCGATACAAACCGGCTATGTGATGGCAGAGTTTTGGCGGTGGGGCCACGATGACGACGACGACGACGATGCGATGCTGATGACGCTGACAATGATGACGACGATGATGATGACGACGATGATTATGACGATGACTATGATGATGATGTGACGACGATGATGATTAGGACGCCTTCTGGCGAAGACGAGGAGTAGCTATATGCTTCGACTTCGATTCTATCTGTAGCAGTGGTTTTTCTATTATTATTATTATCCATCTCCATAGTTTTTTTTTGTTATATATGGCAAAACATGAACGACACTTAACATTCCGCCATATAAATAGGTCTCTGTAATTGTTATGACTATTATACCAACATATATATCAGTTATTATTACTTGTTAAAAAAAAACTCACGTACCTACATATGTGTGTTCTGTGATGGCTGTACGTGTTGGAGAGACGCATGCGATGCTAGATCGAGTGAACTTATTAAATTATGAGCGTGTAAGAGTGCATGTCAGAGCAAGATTAAATATGTGAATCGTGACGTGCGAGAGTTGCGACATGGGTATCATATGTATCTTCCTTAAATAAGAGGTCTTATAAGCTTTTTAGGTTCGTCGATCTAATACACTATACTCCCTCCGTCCACAGGCCAATGCAATTCTTGCTTTTCGAGAAGTTAAATAGTTTAAATTTTGACTAAAATTATATAAAAAGGTACTGGCACATTGTAGACACAAAATAAGTACAATTAGGTAAGTTATAGAATATATATTTTCATAATAAATTTATTTAGGGACATAAAAGCTAATACTATTTACTATAAACTTGGTTAAATTTGAACTAATTTGACCGACACGACTACCATATAGTTGCATTCTTTCAAGGATGGAGGGAGTACGAGACTGATCTTCTACATGGCCTTAAGCTCAAAAGCTTGGGGATCGACTCCTGGTAATGTGGTACATGCCTTAAAAATAACGGAGGTTGGCCTTGTAATGTGTGTTCTGGTGATCAATTGGCGGATGGCTTCACCAAACCAATAGTGGTGTCCAATAAGTTGGCTCGATTCAGAAGCAATCTCAATTTAGTGGTCAGTTGAGATTGAGAGGGGGTGTTAAGATATGCCTTACAGTCATGATCAGCTAGGTTGTTACAGGCTTGGAGCCCAAGGTAGGCGAGTTAGTTTAATTTCTTTTGTGAATATCTGTTGTAGTCCTTGTTTGTTGTACAAGCCATGTCGGAGGTCGTTTCCGTGCCCATATAACACGTAGTCGAGACCTCTAGCGAGGTATCTTGTTCCACCCATTTTCACATGCCGCTAGCCTGCACCCCATTTGGGTCACCCACGCGTTCCTGTGGTTGATTGGCGGTGGCGGTGGCCCATGGGGATTGAAGGAGGCAACTTTGTTTGCCGGGAGAGACGGCGAGGAAGCGAGTATATGAGTTGAGAAACTTTGCGAGAGCTCGGGCTATGGCTGAAGCGGGTGAAGACCCTACCAATCCAAGATTGGACGTTCCTTGTTGTGTCTTTGCCAGATCCAATAGCCAAAGAGTTAACGGGCGATGTGGCTCTATCCATTAGCCCGCTTTTGGCTCAGGATTCGTATATCATAAGTACTCTAATAAAATTTTGTGTTTGCTTATTCGTTTAGTGTACTCCTCAACATATATTATCAATACAAAACTCATAGTTAATGGTATGTTTCGGGGCTGTTGTCGAAAATAGCAAGAAACATTAAACGGGTGATGGAATCCATGTTAGGGTCATTGCTTGTTCCTATTTGAAGTGACGAGATTTTTTTTATAATGAAAAGGTTCCAGCCTCTACCAGACATAGATATATACTGCTGAAGTGAGGAGATATAATAATATAACTATTTTCATCTCATCGACACAACCAAACATATAGGTTTAGGATTTAGGTCATCCAATCAAACGCTATATATGGATGCCCTTATTCAATCAAAGACCATAAATCACACAATCCCATCCAACCTTGCGCTTGCACTAAACACACACCCTGCTCGTCTTCTTGCACTAAACACACAATCCTCCCCCATCCATCGGCTGCTGGCCTGCTACCTGCCGCCCTGGCTTTGGCTGACTGGCTCGACGCCTCGGCCCTCGGCCGCCCAGGCGCAGCCACGTGCAGGGCCGCTTGCCACCGCCACCCGGTGTAGGAGAGGCAGGGAGGAGGGAGCACAACCTGCCGGCCTGGAGCGCCACCGCCGCGAGTTGGAGTTGGGCGTCGCCGAGCGCTCGAGCTAGAGCCGCATTGCGATGCGAAATTAGAATGTGTGTGTGCGGTGCGGTGCGCCCCTGCCCCTTCGCCTAGCCCTAAGGGCCAAAATGGGCCAGAATCTGGAAATGGGCCTTGTTAGTTGTTGGCCAGATGGCCCGCAGGCGCCCAACTATCTTCCATTCTTCTTCAACCTCGCGGAGGTGGTGCTTGCTTGACCTCGACGGACTCAGGAACGCAGTCGCCAGCCGAAGAACTGAGGGGTAGTAGTGGTGCTCACCGGAGATGACCTAGGGCGGCCGCCTAAGCTCGCCCTATAGGTCGGTCCGCCTCTATTTTAGATCGACCATTTCTTGAGTTTGGCTAAAGGCTAAGAGCCTTAGAGTAGCTCCATCCAAGCCTTCAAGTTTTGCCACCCTATTCTCTCAGATGGAGGTCCATACTTCTCAGCCCACTCTAGCTATCTCCTTTTTTTTTCTACATTACACTATATTATTATGGATATCTACTCACGGCCCCCACTTGTCAGCTTTATGGGAAGAGAGAAATGAGGAGCAAGGAGAGGACAAGAGGCTAGCTCCTACGTCTGGGGTACGTCTAGGGTTCTGGAGCGAGAGAGGATGATGAGAGCGCCTCAACATAGCTCGGTTCAAGAGCATGCTTTTTTGTGTGTTTGAACTTTCATAATGGGACGAGGACTCAAGTAAGGTCTTGGTTGGAATTGCTCTTAGATTGACCGGGCAAGGAAAAAAAACAAAAGAGCATTACTGTCATTTCATTGTTTTTAACAAGCAGGAAAATCGCAAAGCTATTTTACTAAACATATTTTTTAAAATAGCTTTGGTTATTAGCTCCACTTTAGCTTCACCGGCCGAAGTTAGAGAAAACTACGTTGACAGTGAAGAGTTGTACTAAACTGGACTTTACTCGCGTGGAAAGTGCATTGTATACGCATCTTATATCGGAGCTTAGAGATAGTACATCCGGTCTTCTTTATAAGCAGGCACCAAACCCCATAAGTGAAATGAATTAAACACCTACACATATCAACACACACGCAAGTTACGCAACATCAAACTCAACACATATGGCTGCCGATGCCGGTTTAGGCCTGCTCTTGGAGACGACGGCGGTGCAGCAGAAGCAGCACCAGCTGCGCCCAGCAGCAGCAAAAGCACCAGCTCAAATCACGAGCAAAGCCACCTCCCTCCTCGCCACCACCACCGCCAAGAGCGACGTCGTCAGCAGCGTGTCCTCTTCCTTTAGCTGCTCTTCCTCTTCCCGCGCACCGCCGACGACGCCGGCGAGCCGCTGCTCGTTCCTGCAGCGGTGCTTCTTCTGGCACGGGGAGCTCGCCGACGGCAGGGACATATACATCTTCAGGTCCGTCGTCTTAGCGTGCGCCGTACGCCCGTACAATACATGGTGCACATACGTATGGCCGGCCGGAGCCCGGAGGTTTGGCTTGTGACGACTAACAATGACCTATGGTTTGGTCTCGTCAGTGGCGAATCCAGCCGGGAAAATCACCTAGGGCGGACTCATACTATAAAATTTTGTCTAACCAATGGCAACATGTATGTTAAGGACAAAAGTTGCAGATCGAGATGTTACCTTTTAATAGTGGAGTTATGAATAATACTTGTTTCAATAGAGAAATACACTGTCTATCAGAGGACTACTGTCAATGTCAAAGACAGTTCAGCCGAAGCTAGGGGCTGGCCGGTTGCTGGCTGGGGCAGGCAGCACAGCACGCCGCAGCAGGCTACAGGCAGGGAGCGTCGGAGAGCCAAACAGCCAGAGGCCAGAGCGGGAGCTAGGCCAGCGATGGCCGGCGGCAGCCGAGGCGCCGAACCGCGAGGGCAGGGTGGACGGTAGCCGGCTGCCGGCGAGACTGCAAAAGCTCCAAGCGGCCGGGGCGGCACCGCGGCAGGGCTGGGCTGCTGGGGGGAGGCAGGGAGCCGGCGGCGCATCAGCGCCGAATGGGTGGCCATGGGATTGTGAGCGCGAGCCTGGAGGCCGCGACGGCACGTCGTCTAGTCGCGGGGAAAAGCTGGAGCGGGCGAGCGGTGCCGCCCTGAGGCCCTGGCATGGGCTGGTGTCTGTTGGGCCACGGCCTAGTCTCAGGCGGCCAGGCACCTAGGCCCATGACACTCTCCATCTCCGCGTTGTCTTGAACTGAATGGGAGCTGCGCTGCCGTCGTCTTCAACCTTGGTTCGTCGCCTCCTCGGCCTCGCCAGCGCCTGCTCCGGGGGTGGGGAAGAGGTGTCCGACCATAGGGACCTAGGGCGGCCGCCCTAGCTCGCCCTAGTGGTGGCTCCGCCTCTGGGTCTCGTCGTGCTTGCAGAGGTGAAAGGACGTTCTGCAGCGAGGAGTGCTGCTGCCGGCATATCCTGGCAGAGGATGACGACGACGACGAGTGCGCCTCGGTCGCGGTCGTGGCGGCGGACTGCTCCAGGCATCTCCGCCATCAGGCCGTTGCTGGCGGCTTCACGTTCTGAGGTGGTGGCTGGCCAGCCGAGTAGATACAGGATGACCACCGAGGACTGGTGGACCTGCCACCGGCAGCCTGCCGGGGAGGATTGAAGAATCATCAAGGATCTCCATCACCTTCAGTCAGACAACCTGCCAACGTGTCTTACGTTGGGATAGTGTCACGGCTGATATAATCAGATTGGGGTTCAATTTCAGCGTTTCAAAATGATGGGTTAATTAAGACTTAAGATAATACTTTTTTTTTGTTTTTTGTTGGAGATGAATGCCTTTTGGAAGTTGCCTTCGTATACAGAGTGCTCTAATTAGTCCCACAACTAATTTTAGTCCCTGTCATATCGGATGTTTGGACACATGCATGGAGTATTAAATATAGATTAAAAAATAACTAATTGCACAGAGGGCGACTAATATGTGAGACGGATTTTTTAAGCCTAATTAGTCTATGATTTGACACTGTGGTGCTACAGTAAACATGTGCTAATGACGTATTAATTAGGCTTAATAAATTTGTCTCGCGGTTTACTGACGGAATCTGTAATTTGTTTTTTTATTAGTATCCGAACACCATATACGACACCCCATGTAACATCCGATGTGACACCAACTAAACTTTAGTCCCTGCATCCAAACACCCTCCCCACCCCACACACACACACATGAATGTATGATTATCTCCTGTTTGAGTGATAGTGAGATGGCTATGGTGTGATGTGTTCCAATGTTCCATATATGCATGCATAAGCATAACCTTTTTTTTCCTCTTTTCTTCACTTTGTGTCTTTTTCTTTTTTGTTTTGATGAAACGAGATTATATCAGCTTTTAAGAAAATAAAGCTAGAGTATCTCCAATATTTTGGCAAATTTTGTTTCCTAAAACTTGGAGTTTGGTAACTCCCAAATTAGTATGGGAAAGGAAAAAAGAGCTCATCTCCAATAGTTCCCCATAATTCACTTTAAAAAACCAAAATTGTGGACCCACACGTTTTTCCCCGCGTTTTTTCTTTGCGCGCCGTCGCTAGGTCGTGGTTTTCCTTTGGTGTCGTCGCCAGGTCGCGGCTCGACGCGTCGTCGCCGTTTCCTGCTCGCCGGACGCTTATTTTTTTATTTCAAAATGATGGGTTAAGATCATACTTATTTTTTTTTGTTTTTTGTTGGAGGTGATCGAATGCTTTTTTGGAAATTGCTTTCTTATACTGTGTGTTATTCTCTCGACACCGCGTTCTTGTTTTAGCGCTATAAGTGTATGATTATCCCTTGTTTAAGTACCCCTATCTTGAAATATAATACATTCTAAGAATTTTAAGACAAATTAAGAGAGAACATAAAAGACGTATATATCCTCATTTTATTTTCTAATCAGACGTCATCATCAACGTGATTAATGGTGATTGATTGATAAATGGAAAGTTTTTAATGCAAAATTGGTTTTTTTTCTCTAGAATGCCTTATATTTGAGGACAAATTTTGAATGCTAGGATACACTATATTACCGGACGGAAGGAGTAAGTTGGACAATGAGATGGCTATGGCGTGATGTGTTCCATATATGCGCATCATCAATCTCGGCTCTTAAGAAACTAAATTTAGTAAGGAGTGTTACTAGCTTGGGATACCACATATCAGCTAACAAAAGGAGCTTCCAGCTCCGACCAACATCAAACAAAATGCTACGCCTATTAAAGAAAGAAGATAGCAGAATTCTACTGCTTCATCGCCTCCTTGCTCATCTATTAGTCAATCAAGTAGTGAACTAGCTTCTTTATCTCACTACTGTAAAACAGACAATCACTACCATGATATCACTATCAATCGATTTTTGTTTACAACCAATAGTGATGTATCATTGCCGATTGTAACCACGGATTGCTATTAAGAGCATATCCTGCAATGTTACTCAAAATAGGCCCCCTACCTGCTTGTTTGGATAGTCACCTATTTTCATACTATCCACTTTTTTACTTCCAACTCGAGCAATACTACCTAAACCATGGCTCTCAAACTCATTCTAGCAGTCATTGACACGTGGGACCCACATGTCATCCTCCTCCTTTTCTCGTCGTCATTAATGAACTCGGCCATTGAAAGGGTTGCCGACAGAAGATGGGTCGTGCCACGCGCTTGGGAGAGGAAGAGAGCCAGCGGGGAAGAGCACTGTCGACGAGGAAGGGGGTGCGACGGTGGAGGCTCGTCGACCCCGAGTTTGGTGAGGTCCGACAATGGGAGGTCCGTCGTCGGGGAAGTCTGCTTGTGCGAGGAAGGTCCGTCGTGTTGGGAAGGAAAGCCGGAGCTTGCACCACTGCCGCAAAGCAAGAGGCCCGCCCGCGTGTCCGGCGAGGTTGGGTGGCGCCATCGTCTGTCCAGATCCAGTGTCGGCGAGGAACGTCACCAAGGAGGTAGCGGTAGGGTGGACGACGGTCGGCGACAGGATCCGTGGGCGAAGGAGAGAGAGAGAGAGGTGCGCATGTGGGAAAAATATGGGTAACCACTTGTTGGCCAACAGGAACGGACACTGAAAAAGGAGCAAGCAGGGGAGTAACAAATTTAGAAGCTTGTTGGAACAGTTTTTTTTCCCTCTACTGTCCAAATTAGGGATAGAAGACCTGTTATGTGTCGGTCAAAACTTAGCCCATCAGGGTTGTTCAAAGATCACTCCGGTTTGCTCGCACCACAGAATTCCAGACATCGGTGGCGCATCCGTAGAGCGACACGCATCTCTGCACGTTTTGCAAAAAAGCCCTTTACCATTTAGGGAATCAACCCGCAGTCCATTCAATATCTATGGCAGTTTTGCAAAGAGCCATCCGCAGCCCTACCCTAGCGCAATGCTCCATCCTCATCTCTTCTCAGGTTTTCTCCCCTCTCTCTTCATCCCGCCGCCGCCTCCTCCCCGCGATGCTCTACCGCGCGCCTCGCCGTCGTGCTCCTCCCCTCCACCACGGACCACGGGCGCGCGGGCACGGCACCGGTCGATGCGGCCCCGCAGACGGGGCTCCGGCGGGTGCGTGGCCTCACCGGCCGGGGAGCGCGACGGCGGTGCCCGGCTCTACGGGGAGCGCGGCGGCCCCTTGTTCCCGCCCCCTGTCTTCTTCTTCCCGGTACGCCGCCGCTGCCCCTCGCATCTTGCCGCACGCGACCGGCTCGTCCTCCATCTCCGCGGACACCGTCCTCCCTTCTTCCCCGCATGAGCAGACCTTCCTCCATCCAGCCTGAACCCTAACCTCTCACGTTCCTCCTTTTCCTTTCTCTCTCTTCTCTCCGCCGCCGTTGCCGCTCGCTCGCGTCAAGTTCACACGGTGGATCCACCAGGTGCTCCCCTCCTCCGAAGTCTCCATCCTCCTGCCCTTCCTCTCCTACTTTACATCCCTTTCTTGTTATACTTACATTACTATTTTGCTAGATCTGCGAGGAAGATTGAGGATTGAGGAAAGGATGCTGAAGAAACTGAGGAATTTCCATTTTTTTTCCTTTCCCGCATGGCATCTTTGCGTCAGATCGACGAACCATGGGTTGTCAACTGGCTCATACGATCTTGTGGTTCCTGTCGGTGACTTCCTCTTTACCTCCCTCATTGCTATGTCTCGATCTCTTTGACGGCTTCAATTCTCCAGCAGCAACCGGATCTATGGCAAAGCGGCACCGAGTGGCAGCTGCTGCGGCGTGAGGCGGATCCAGCCGGTGCCGGAGAGAAACTGCAGCGGCCATTCCTAAGCACGCTGTTCCTTGCCCCAGAGCTCCTGGCCTCGTGGCTCCTCCCGAAAGCCACCAAAAATACTATACCTGAAAGCCTCCCTCATTGCTATGGTTCTATTGATCCTACTGATATTGTTCAGTTTTAGTGAGGTTAGTTGCTTGAGGTACCATGTTTTAATAGCTTGAGCTATAGCGTAAAAAACGATTTCTCTTTGTTTTGTTATTCCTCTAGGTAATATGCAGACAAATGAATTATGTGGCTAGCATTCATGTTTATATTTATGTAATATTTCGTCCTCTTTTAGGAATAACTGAGGATTCAAATTGTTTGGTGCTATTTTGTGTAGATTAGAACTGTTACTGCCTTCTCCTATGTAAGTCTGCCATCCCTACTTGGTACATCCTTCTACTAATATGGTTAGGAAAAAAAATATTGTGTTGGTCTGCCCCTAGAAATACCAGTTATTATTCATGGGGCTTTTCACATGGTAAAAAATAATGCCAATTATATGTCTTTGGAAAGGTTTTGCTATTTAGCTACTAATATTATCTCCTTTTCCCCCTGAAGTAACTACTCCATTGTTCAATGTTTGCATTTCTATTTGGATTAACTTATGTTGGGAGTTCTGTATGTTCCATGAGATTTAAGTAATGAACCACTTCTCTTCTTCCAGACAAGTGCTTCCCTGAAATTCATACTACTGAACCAAAATGATGCATTTGGGCAAGGTTGCAGGTGGTGGTGCTACCATCATATATGTAGAGACTGTAAGCCTGAATTACCTGAATTACATGGAGACCATCCTTCAAGTTTCTTTGCAACTCTTGATACCTTTTCATCTTTCGGATTTACAATGAAATGGGTTTCTAGGAGGAGCTAATATTTAATGATAAAATGTTCCATCTGTGAGGTGCATGGTGCAATAATCTCATAGTTGTTGCATACCAGGTTGGTGATTTGGGATATGCTTCGGAGCTAGGAAATTATGCAGAGTAGAGTGAAACTTCCAATGAGGTGGAGGTTCTAGAGTATGCTAGAGTACTTCTGCAGGTAAGAACAGTAGAACCTTCTAGCTGTCTATCTATTCTATTCATTACATATATTTCTTTTTCATGAATATATTGTGAACTCGTGCAGTGTGCTACCACTGATCCTGATGGCCATAAGAGGGCCCTTTTTATCGGAGAAGGTATTGCTAACTTGACCGATGTTGCTGCTACATTTAGCTGCTACATTTTGTTTGTGAAAGTGTTATTGACTTTTTGTACATTTGTGCTGTCTCTTTATGCCATCGTACATGTCTTTCTTTAGTTCATTGCGATGCCCTATTTATATTATATCCATTTATTTCTGTGGAGTAATTTTATAACTGTTAGATACATACCTAATATAAAGGAATCATTTAGCATTAGCCATTGTCATATCCATGTTGATATCTTGGGGTTTGAATGTGAATATATATGTTTCCTTAGACGGTTCCAGTGCATTACAAGTGCTAATGTCCACCCAATGAGCATCATGTAGTTAGTGCATTACAAGTGCTAATATCCACCCAGTGCACATGATTTAATTAGTCACCAGGGATCCTTTGAGGCAAACAGCTACCGGGGAAAAACAATGTTATGGTGTACATCAGATTTCGCTATTATGTCTAATGCTTGGATATATCGTGCATTAGCATTTTATTGTGCATCCTCAAGTTGATGAATCCACCTAGGGTTAACATGGTTAAACAGAATGCGAACTGCACAGTTTCCATCTGATTCTATAATATGCTCTCTGTCATTTTTGTTAACTGATTCTGTACTATGCTCTCTACCTCTGTCATGTTTGATAACTGCATCTCTGACAACATTTTCAATTTACAGGTCAATTCAACTATTCACCAGGAGCGTCCAATGTTCAACATCAAGGGACCATGCCAGTTGCCATTGTGATGATCAGCTGTGTTTTCGAAAATCGCATGGCTGCAGACTGCAAACTTTGTAGTTTGTCATTCTTTTGCTGTGATATGCGGCATATGCCTGACCGTAGGTGTTGACAACGTAGTGACAGTGACAGTGACCATATATAAATTAAACAAATATGTTTCTGATCAGCTCTTAGTATTACCATTTAATTGACAAAACCATCTCAATGGTGGACTAACTTTTGTTTTTGAAGTCATTGCAGGATCAGTTAAGGGTCTGTTTGTGTACCCACTGTCTTTTATAAGTACGGATGGTTAGTAAAAACTCTAGCTTATAAAGCCACCTTATGTAATTCAGCCTCCCATATCTTATATGATTCTATGGGTTGTCTTCGACCAGCTTATTTGGGCCTTGGTCTTCTACACATATAAGATTATTATATAATCTGGCAAAGAAAAATAAACAGGATAAATCTATGAAAATCTTTAGATGAAAATTTGCATCGTTATTTGATCTTTTTCCTCAATCTCTAGATGAAAGAGGTGTGTGTTTTCAGTATACTTTTATTGTTCATGTCCTATTTGTTCAAGGCAGTGCTGGATTGTTGACTTTCTTTGTGCAGAGATTGATGTTCGGATTCTGGTTCTTTATCTTTAGGGAGCACATCATAGGGAAATAGGCACCGATACTCCTGTCTTCAGGTGTAGTTGTGTCTGATCCCTCCCCCTAGGTCTTGGTTAAACTCTGTTCTGTTTCGAAAGTTTTCCTGTGGTTGTGTGGCATTAGGAAGAGATACTTTTGGGGCTTGGCATTAGGAAGAGATACTTTTGGGGCTTGGCCTTATCCCCTAGATCAGCATATTATCTTACTTTTCAGTACTTGAAATTGGGTGGTGAGTGGTGACTGGGGTTTTATAAAGCTACATGAGTTATGCTTTGAAAACAAATTTCTAGCACACTGGCGTTGTATGCTTGATGTGTTTCCGACCGTAATAAAAATATGAACTTGCATGTCTTGTCATGGCTCCTAATGGTATGTACAATAAGGAGCTTACATGTTTGTGGTTGTTTGCCTAATCTATCTCTTTGTGGATTTATGATAAGCAGATATGATTTAGATGATGTGTTGTGGACATGAGCTGAAGGCATGATATTTTTTCCTCACTTTATTGAGTACGAAATTACAGTTCAGGTCATGGATCTCGTGTTGCACAATATAGTACTTGTGTGTTTATTTTGTGGTGTTGTGGGCTATTTGTCATTTCTAACAAGCCTGCTGAAAGCCATGGAAGGACTCCATTGAATTATTGCTAGCTATCCAATTTGTAGTTTAAGTACAATGTGTCAGAAGAAACTGGACTTTTGGTAGGATGCTTTGCAGCATGAGGCCCAAATAGAACATTTCGAGGCTTTTAGCTCATCGAAATATCTCTATAAGAAGATGGGCAGTGCACAATATTATAACAAATACTCCTGTTAAATATGCTAAAACAAGATGTCTACATGCAGAAATAGGCACTAATTTTTCGTATATATACTTTATGGTTATTGAGTTAGCTTCCCTCACTGTTTTTTGAAAGCGTAGGTGGCTCATGTGGCTCACAGGCACGGAGTGTGGTGTACCAAGAGGTCCTTGATGGTTGCTTATGCAGCATCAGCCTAGGGCTCTTGCAATGCATTAGATCTTGGGCCTTGTTGTATATATGTGTTTTTGAGAGTGTTGGCTGGCCACCTGCATTTCTTATTTTGCATCGAGTGTAACATGTTGCATATGATGTATTTTTTTACTAAGGTTTTCATCTTTTCATCTAATCTTTGTCTCATGAATGAACATTACCGCGAGCTGGCTGTTGTACTAATTCTACCTCTCATTCTGTTCCTGCAGATGGGAGACAGGCTGATTCTTGGTCTTATGCCTGGAAAGTGCACATATGTGTTCGTGTGTCTAGGTTTTGGGACTTCTATGATCCACAGGATGAAACAAGATTGCTGCATAGTGACCTGGTGTTGATTGATGAAGAGGTACGGATTGTCTCTTGTCTACCTGTACACAGATCTGTGTATTTTTACTATGGTAGCTAGCTGTAGGATTCCAAACATCAAATAAATTAGAGATCATGTATATCTGAAATAGGAAGACATGCTGATTATAAGATGTACATTTGCTTATTAAAAAAACAGAGGTGAAAAATTGCATGAAGTTCACTGTCTGAATGTTATCATGCAGTGAGATAAATATACTGAAGCTTATTGACCTTCCGTGTATACAATGGTTTTATGGTTCTAAGTCAAACTGTTTGAATGTTATCACGCAGTGAGATAAATAAACTGAAACTTACTGACCTTTCCATGTATATCTCATGGCCTCTCATGTTTACAGTGAAATCGAAAGTAACTAATCAACAAAGGAGGTCATGGTGCTTTTGACTCTGCCAGTTGCAGCAGGGGGTGTCTGAAGCTGAAGTTCACCGCTCTTAGTTTTATATATCTACTCTATCTAATCGTTGTATATTTGGATCGGTATTTTAAGTTACCAATTATAGTGTTCGGTAGTCATGAATTCCGGTTATAAACTGTAATGCATGGGGTATGTAATGTATAGCTGGACAGAACCATAATGTCTAAGGTAGTTGTGCATGTACTATATGTAATGTATGGCCCGATATAACCATATTGGCTACGGTAGCCGTGCATGTAGTCTGGCTGAACAGAACCACAACAGCTGTGATGGACATAGATTTGTTTTATATGTGACTACTTAATGATCTATACTAGCTATCTGATGGTGTGATATCTTTAGTCTGATGCTATGATAATATTGGTGATACTTGTGCTTAGTATCTTAGCCGTACTGTTGACAATAACTTATTTTTTCTCAAATCATTGTAGGGCACCCAAAGGGCGCTTGATGTTCTAGTGTAAGCTAAAAGCCCACGCCTAACCCTCAGCCGCAAGCTTTCCCCTGCCTCTGCTCTTGTGCCGCCACAGCTTGTGCTCCGCATGTTAAAAAAAAACTTGTGCTCCGCGCCGCCGGTGGCCACATGCCCGCGAAGAGCCGCGCCGGCGAAGTCGGAGTTCCGGCTGACTTCCTTGGAGCGGAACCCGAGCCCACGCCCGCAAGGAGCGCCACAAGTCAGGCCAGCGCACCCGAGCCCGTAGGCCGGAGAGTAAGACGCCCGTGGGCCATGGCCCTGACGAATGCCCCCGGCTCCCCTGCTTTGTCCGTCCGACCCGCCGCCGGCCCCGAGGTTAGTGGCCTTGAGATTTTCCTTTGCTTTTGAGATTTGAACGGACGACAAGCTAGCTTGCTGTGTTGAATTTGCTTTGCTATGTGAGAGCTAGCTAGGACCATACTGTTGGGTTTCTGAAGCTACATGGGGAAGAGAATAGAATGCAGCTTAATGGACAGGGAAAATTAATTAAGCTAGTTTATTTTTTGGGAGATTATACTCATCCTGAGAACTCCATGAACTGGTGTGGCCGTTGTCTTACATGGGGGAAGAAAATGCTGTTTACATGGCCCATTGCAAATACTGCCGTATGCTGTCAGTCGTTGCAACTAGAGGTCTAGGCGTCTAGCACTAGTACCATTATACAGATTGAAATTGTCCACTACTTTTCCATTTTTTCAAAGAAAAAGGAGTCCATACCCTACACCCACAGTGAAACAAATTGAAAGTAGAGTCAGAAAGATAGTAGGCTATAACCAAGTAAAATAGAATAGTCTACAAAGATCAACATTGGAGCATAGTATTTTTTTTAAGGCCCCCATGTGCATACTAATTTTCATCACATTTCTCCCAAAATAAGGTTTCAATGCTAGGATATAGTAAAGCATTTATATGAATGATTTTGTTATTTGTTGGAATTGACATTGTAGTTCGGAGGTTGTTTAGTGAAAATGACATGGTGTTGTTCAGTTAAATTTTATTCTGTTCTTCAAATTTCTAAAATTCAGAGAAGGTTGGTCATCTTGCTTTTTTGCATACTGAAACGTAGGTCATATTGCTATGAAATGTAAAGTGGGAGGCCAGGAACACATGATTGAAACACACATTACATAGATGCCTAGAATATTCAGTTTATTTCATCATCACACCTTGGAGTTATTGCTCGAAAAAAAAAGGCCATCATGCTTCGCAGTTTCTAACTAAGACTTTGGTTATATATTATATGGGGGTGAAAGTGTGTTTTATTTAATACTGTGGGTGTTATGGATTGGGATGGCCCTAACCCATGTAGCCGGCTAGTATAACATCACTAGTTTGATTGTATCAGTCATTAAAGTTTCACAAGGAGTTCAAGTTCTAAAAGGGCTCGAATTTTTAAGGTCATCACACAATTGGGCTATGATGCTTAGGGAGTTAGGGGTCACATAAAAAACATGTGGTGATTCTGAACTAAACATGTGGCGATAGAAGTGGTCATGTGTACTGTTATTGACACTTGGTATTGTTTTCCAGTACTACACTTAGTACTATTGCCAGTGTTGACAATTAGTACCTTTTCCAAGTACCGCACCAGTGTCTTATACTAGGAAAAGTACTAATACTTATTTGTCCCTGGCTACATATTTATTTGAGCAACTGCCTTGTACAAATCTTTTTCCATATGCGAAGTGCAACTGCTACAGAGGTACTATGTGAATTACAGTAACATAGATACACTACCCAATGAGCACAATGTTGAAAATTCATCTTTGATGGCCAACATTTCAGCATAAACCTCCTCTGTTCTTGGCCTATCCTTGGGTGACATCTCAGAACATTTTAGACCAAGATTTGCGAGTTGCATGGCACAGTGCTGCATTTCAATCATTTCTTGTCCTCCGTCTTCACCTTCATGATATCCAGTGAGATTTGGTTCTAAAATGTTATGGATATTCAGTGGAAGTGATGATTCCACAAAGTTCCGGATGTTTACACCATCCTTAAACATGTCATCAGTTGGTCGCCTTCCAGTAATAATTTCCAGCAGAATAATTCCATAGCTGTAGATGTCACCCTCAACTGAGATTTTGCACCCCAGGCCATACTCTGCAATGTTGTGCAAAACTTAATAAGCAAGTCCTCCACTTAGTTATTTCAGAAAACTGGGGAAAATATAGATAAGATGCCAAAGCATCATTTAGAGGACAAATATCATGTATACATATGTTCACACCAAAAAAATATCATGTATACATAAGTACAATTCATTCTGATTAGAAAAAAACAAGAGTGAAACATGTGCTCACCTGGTGCAATGTAACCGATAGATCCTCTTGGTCCTACAACACTCGATGAATTATTGAATCCTGTTGAAAAGTCAACAGAAAGAAACTTTGCAAGACCAAAATCACTGAGAGATGCAACCATTTCATCATTCATAAGGACATTGCTTGGTTTCAGATCACGATGTACCAAAGGAGGAGTGCATCGATTATGAAGATAGTCCAATGCAGCAGCAATATCCACAGCTATTGCTATTCGTGTGCCTAAACTCAATGGTCTTTTTGTGCTTTCTGTGCAGTCTTTCTGATGGAGCCAGCTTTCTAGGTTACCATTTAACATGTACTCAAGAATGAGTGCTTTGAATTCATTTCCAGTTGGATCAAACGTTGAACAGACACTAATCACTCTTATAAGATTCCGATGGCGAATGTTTCTCAATGCCTCACATTCAGAAAGGAAGTTACTTGGTGCTCCAAATTGGTCGAGCCTGAATACCTTTATGGCAACTGCACATTCTTCAACCTTGAATTGACCTTTGTACACCAATCCAAATCTTCCGGATCCAACAAGACTGTTAGGAGAGAAACCATCTGTTGCTTTGAATAAATCACCATACGAGAAATTCTTTAGCTTCTTTATTGACTGGTTGGTTAGTTGCTTTACTTTCCTTCTCTTCTTCAAATTAATGACAGCAACACACGCCATTGTGATTGCAGCTGCACAAGCAAGTGAAACCAGAACAGCTAAAATGTAGGCATGCTTCTTTCTTTGGGGTCTTGATGTGAAGCACTGTGGTACTTGTAGATCTGGAGACATTGCGCACAACTTATTGTTTCCTTGGATGTACACTTCATTTGGTTTGGCAAAGACGCCGCCTCCAGGGACAGGGCCCTCAAGGTCGTTGAAGGATAGATTTAGAATCTGTAAAGTGCTAAGTGACTCCAAAATTTCAGGAATTCTTCCAGACAAGTTATTCTGGGAAAGATCCATCACATTCATGCCTTTTAAGTTGATGAAAGAATCTGGGATGCTTCCTTGCAGATTATTTGCTTCTAAGTGGAGTGACTCCAGAAGAAGGCATTGACCAAGTGTGGAGGGGATCTCACCTGATAATCGATTGTTGGAAAGACTAAGTGAATTCAGATTGATCAATCCACCAATCTCAAACGGTATGTCTCCAGTGAGTTTGTTATTGGACAAGTCTAAGCCAACAGAAAGTGTAGATATTGAAAACAGTTCCCATGGAATGCCTCCGTACAAGCTATTGGAAGAAAGATTGAGTTTTGTCAGTTGTTTGCAGCCCTCTAAACTAGAAGGTATGAGCCCGGTCAAATTATTTTCCTCGAAACGAAGTTCAGTAAGCTGCTCTAACTTCCCAATTGACCTTGGGATATCTCCAGAAAGTTGGTTTTTGGATATGGTCAGAATAGACAAGTTTTGGAGGTTCCCAAGCATGTCTGGAATTTTCCCTTTAAGAAAATTATTATCTAACTGAATTACTGTGAGATTCGTGAACTTTCCTATCTCTGATGGTATAGAACCTGTGAATTGGTTTTCTTTTAGAACCATGATCTCTAAGCTTTTTGGTATATCGGTGATATAAGTAGATATTATACCTTGGAGGTTGTTGCTATCTAACCATAAATTCTTTAAGCGGGTGCAGTTGACTAGAGAGGACATGAAAGACCAATCTCCAGCTTCAAGCCTATTTTCACCTAGATCTAGGTAACTCAACAAGGTCAGGGATCCCAGTGAAGGAATAACACCTGTGAATGCGTTGGTACGGAGATCTAGAGATTGCAATTTTGTGGCATTGGCCAGTGAAGCTGGAATTGGACCTTCAAATCTGTTCCTTTCCACTATCAACTTTGTGATGCTTGTAAGGGTATTGCCGATACTGGCGGGAAGCGTACTGACAAGTTGGTTGGACCCAAGTCCAAGATAAGTAAGAGAGGAGATGTTATAAAGTGCAGGTGCAACAGTGCCTGACAAGTTATTATAGGTGAGGTCTAGTGCTTGCAGGGTTTTAAGCTTACCTAAGCTCTCTGGAATCCTTCCTCGTAAACTGTTACGAGAAAGCAGTAAGAAAGCCAGGGAAGAAATATTACCAAGTGAGCTAGGAATCTCTCCCGAGAGTCTATTTTGGTATAAGCCAAGGAAATTCAGTGTTGAGGAAGATGCCTGCGAGAAAGGTGGGACAGACCCAGAAAGAGCATTGTGTGAGAGATCTAAGTAATACAGAGATGTGCTGTTGAACAGAGCAGTGTGTATCTCTCCTGTAAGGCTATTATTCTGAAGATTCACCCACGTCAGGTTTTTGCTGATCTGCCCTAAAAGTTCAGGAATGCTTCCTGTCAGATTATTGCTGGGGAGAAACAGTGTGTAGAGATTAGGAAGCAGGCCAAGCTGTGGTGGGATGCTTCCCTGAAGATTATTGTAGCCAAGAATAATAGTTTGAAGGGATGAGCACTGGGCAAGACTTGGAGGGATCTCACCTTGTAGGGAATTGCTATCAAGGTCGATCGTGTCGAGGTGGGAACATGCGGATATTGCCTCTGGTATCTCACCGCGAAGGGAGTTCATGCTGAGGTTGAGGTACCGAAGCTGGGTTAACCGGCCGATATCAGGAGAAATCTGGCCATCGAGCTGGTTGTTGGGCATGTGGATCCTTTCAAGGAAGCTGAGGTTGGCGACACAAGGGAATATGCTGCCAGCGATGTTCTTGGATTCAAGGTCCAGTGCAATGACTCGAGATGCCTGCTGTCTGCTGCCGCATGTCACTCCATGCCACTGGCAGAATGCAGGGGAGTCGTCTCTCCATGAGGCCAATGCACCTGATGGGTCGCGGAGTTGAGATTTGAGATAGAGGAGAGCACTGGATTCATTCAGTGCTGCGGGTGATGTGTAATGACACAGGGCAAGGAAGTGGATGGAGATGAATGCAAGCAGCGGCAGGATGGAAATGCTGTGAATGGCTATGTGAGACATTGTTTTTATGCATATATGGATGGATGGATGTGTAGATCATCCTGCTGCCTTGGGCTTGGGCTAACCGTATATGATGAGGTTATATAGAACTCCATGTCTATTGCACTGTATGAATCTGACTTCACAGTTTATAATGGATGGTTTATCTTGTGCATGTGTAATTTTCCACATGATACAAGCTTGTCACCCTCTGCTTCTTCAGAATAAAGGAGCTTTTATATTGCGCTGTGATGTACAAAATAAAGGAGCTTGCAGACAATTTGGACAGCTCAGTCAACACGTTTCCTGAAAGTATGATAAGTGAATTATTTGACCAATGTAGAATGGCCCAGATTTTCTATGCGCCTGATGTACACAAAATAAAGGAGCTTGGAGCCAATTTGGACAGCTTATTCAACACGTTCCTAAGAACATGACAAATACATTATTTGATCAAAGTAGTGCTAATAGGCACTATATCACTGCTATCTCATGTACTAGTCATGTTCTTTTCACAATAATGTTTGTTGGGGAGTAAAATGCCATAGCAAACAAGTGAATCAGAGAGCTCCTCCAACACCAGTTCTCTCAAAGCTTGAAGTCGATGGAGAGGATTTGAAATCTACAGAGTGGAAAGGAGAGAGAAAAATATCAAAACGAGTGAGAATAATGAAACACCACATTTGCCCATACTTTGTATTTGCATGTGAGTATCATGCATTTGACCAATCTAGAAGACTATAAGAGCAAGTGATGATGTCTAGTATCATGCACCTTTTCATTTTAGAAATAAGCATCCGGTTTGCCTGGCATAGATTAACAGACGAGGATCCAAAACAAAGAAAATGTGATATTCAAACAGTCAAAAAAGAAAGTCTCGGTCAACTACACAAAGCTTTGGAACAGGACTCATGCATTATGACCAAAGGACCTACTAGCCCGGAATGATTTCTCCCATTTTTTTTAACTCACAGTAGACACCAAGTTCCAGGCCATTCAGTTAGACTAAACAGAACTAATTGGTTCTTTAGTTCATCTTAAATCTCAGGTATCCAAAAAAATTCGGTTCATCTTAAACTGGGTTGCCATCCGACATGAAAATCGAGCATTCAGTGCATGTGTAACTTTCTACTCCCGCCGTCCTAGAAACAATGTAAATCTCTTTTTAGAAGTCAAATAATTTCAAGTTTAACCAATTATATAAATACAGTAACTTCTGTGATATCGAATAAGCATTATAGTAGATTAATTATATAACATATTTTATAGTAAATCTATTTGAAGATATAAATGTTGGTACTATTTTTTTATAAATTTAATCAAACTTAAATTTATTTGACTTGTTCTTAACCTAAAATTGCATATATTTTTTTTGGATGGAGTGCAAGATACAAACCTGTCACCCTCTGCTCGCGCCGCCCTTATCCTTCCGCAGCAGCAGCCTCATCCACAGCGCCAACCGTGCGACGAAAACGGAGGAGCTCGCTCTCATCCCGACGCCGCCGCACAGCGTCTCGCGCCCGTTCCCGTTCTCTCCGCAATTTGGCCCGTTTTCCACGCCAATCAACGCTATAAAGCTCACCACACCCCCCTGCGCACCCCCTTTCCCATCTCAACGCCACCAGACGAGCTCGCAGCCGCCGCAATCCTAACTCGCGCCGCCAGCTCGGGTTCCGCCGGCTCGCTATGTCGCCGCCGAATTCGACTCGTCACCGGTCGTCTTCACGTGGTACGGAGTCACCCCACACTGTTTTCCCTCTCTGGCTCTTTGCGATGCTCACATGCCGACACCGGACTTTACAGGGGGTCGCCGTCTGCCATTCTTGCCCGTGAGCCATCTCCGCCTCCGTATTCACGTCGGTGAGAACCCCATTGATCTCCTCTTCCTTCCTGTGAGAATCCCGTGCCAATCCATGGCCTCTAGTGCCATTTTCACTCGCACCGGCGAGTTTTCTCATCGCC
Organism: Saccharum spontaneum; assembly: GCA_022457205.1. Classification (NCBI taxonomy): domain Eukaryota; kingdom Viridiplantae; phylum Streptophyta; class Magnoliopsida; order Poales; family Poaceae; genus Saccharum; species Saccharum spontaneum. Next base: position 62,095,292 of record CM039598.1, read on the forward strand.
GGCAATGGCGGGCCGCCGCGCCGGTCGTCTTCTCCGGCCGGCTCGTGTCTCTCCCCCTCCATCTTCTATTCTAGCTCGTTCGTTTTAGATCGGACGGCCCTGATCGCCCCATACCCCTTCGTGGTTGGTTTTGGTAAAGAAACCCTGAGATTCTTTGGAATTGCGCCCGCCATCCCTGACCAGATCCGAAATCCCGAAATTTGATTTATTTTTATTTCGTAATTAGTTCGCAGTAATTACATAATTGCCATCCATTACATATTTTCAGCATAACTTTCTCGTTTTAACTCCAAATTGATCCATTCAAGTTGCGTTAGGATCATAGCGACATAATCTAGATATTTATCATACTGTTAGTCATGTTACTCACTATTAAATTTCATGGTTAGATTAAATCTATTAAAAATGCTATAGGAAATCTTAATTAATTCGTAACTTGTTTATTCTAGCTTCGATTTATGTGATCTTTGTGTCTGTGTGATCGTAGCGAGTTGTAGATTCACTTTATAAACTTTTTATATTGATTTACTTCTGTTGGTGTACTGTTCTAATTTATAGTCCTTGTTGCTTTGCATGATTGAACTTGGAATGCGTGTTGTTGCTTGTTGTTCGGGTATAGACGGTGAGTACTACGCCGGTGACCAAGAGTACTACTGTGATAACCCGGAGCAGCAGGAGCAGTACGAGCAAGGCAAGTATAATATGGAAAATTCCTTATGGTCCTATTCACCTTTTAATTAAAAGTCATGACTTATGATGATGATGATGAGATTATAATGATGATCAATTTCTCTTCTTAATTCCAGTAGGTGATCATGTGCGTTAAATGGGAGCTTTCGCATAACTTGATGATAATTAATAATGAAATGTTGATCTACTAAAAGTGCTAACTGCAGTCAACCGTGTCTATCTTTTTTGAGCCCCATGAATCCTCATACTATACTTGCGGAGTACGAGTGTACTCACACTTGTTATTATTTCGTTTTTGGATAAAAATCCCGGATGGGTAACAGATGACAGCTTCTACGAGGATTTCCCCAAAGATTACTAGGTTTGGGTCAACCAGTCAGCCTTCCATGTGGAGAAGTCACTACGGTTGAGAGTGTTATTTACTTTTCCGCTTGTTTTGTTGAGAACTACGTGATGTAATAACGTGATGTATGTACACAGTGATGATACTTCTGTTAATTTGTCGGCTTATGTGTGTGACTATTCCTGGGGTGCACATAAGATGTATGCACTCTATATTATCCTTTAATTGGAGTGTGACAGTACGCCATCGGTGACATACACTACACGGATTATCTCATTTGACATGGGTGCGTTCTACTTGATTTATACTAGATTTTCTATGTAGTCTACTTACGTTTGTACGAACTTGGATGTGTACTTTATGACACTTGGTTTCTATCGACTTGATTTGAATTATTGTCAACATGTATACTATCTCATTATATCACATAAGTATTTTTCCATGTATATAATCTTGTAGACTTTTCAAATTGATGCATTTGAAATTTTTGAATACATATTGTTACATATATACACATTATATATGTATATAAAATTTAAAGTATCAATTTTCGAATAGATTTGTAAAGGTGGCTAGGAACAAGGCCAGCCTCTGGAAAATAGATATGTAGCCTCTAAAATTCTATTTTTAGAGACGGCTCTTGTTCCTAGCCATCTTTAAAAATCAATTTTTGTCTCTAGAAATTGTTGCGGAGCTAGCCGCCTCGACAGAGGCTTCCCAGCTGCGAGGTGCCTGATCAATTACACTTCTTGTCAAAAGGACAGTGACAGCATCCAAACGTGTCTTGCAAGTGATGTCGTAGTCACAAGAAGCTGCTTCCCTTCACTACAGGAAACGGACGAAATGATTTGCCGGGTGCTTTTTATCGGACACCCGGCAAAGGCATTATTTGCCGAGTGCTAGACTCAACGGCACCCGGCAAAGAAGTACACCCGGCAAACCAGCCTTTGCCGAGTGCCGGCACTCGGCAAAGTCCAGCCTTCGGCAAAAATCATCCTTTGTCGAGTGCCAGGCACTCGGCAATGCTAGGCCGTCGGCAAAGGTGGTCGACGTGACCGTGTCCACCTGCCGTCATCCTTTGTCGAGTGCCGCGCCGTTAGGCACTCGGCAAAGCATTTTATATATGATCACATATGGAGATGTCTGGTTTTAGGCATCCGACGTCACAACTTGCTAGAAACTTTTTGAATTTTTTACCACGGCCTCCACATGCAACAACAAGACACATCGACAAGTTTCGTGATTTTCAGACTTCATTTGGATTTTATATAATTTAAATACACTTTCCCCGCGAGTACATCATCATGTTACGACAACATGATGCGCGAAAATTCATGCCACTTCCTGCATACAGCCTCGACATACCCTAAATATCATGAATACCATTTTTTGAATAACCAAATTCCATTATTTCATGTACCCGCAATTCAAATTTGGAATAATCGCAAAAATTCAATGAAACGAAAAAAATTAAGGAAATATAGTTCAAAAACTCAAAATTATCCCAAATTTTGAAATAGGGATTTATTTACTATAGCAAGGCCCCACAAAAAAATGGGGCCAAAAAAACAAAAAAAAAATTTGCCGGGTGCCACCCTGGGCCCCCGGCAAAGAAGCCGGAGGCACCCGGCAAAGAAATTTAAAAAAAATAAAAAAATTCTTTGCCGGGTGCAAGGTCAGGGGGCACCCGGCAAAGAAATTTTAAAAAAAAATAAAAAAATTCTCTGCCAGGTGCCAGGTCAGGGGCACCCGGCAAAGAAATTTAAAAAACATAAAAAAATGCTTTGCCGGGTGCCTCTGGGCCCGGCACCCGGCAAAGGTTCTAACCTAAAAGCCCAAATGGCCGGCCCAACACCCCATCCTCACTCAGTCACTCTCTCCCTCCCTCCCTCCCTCCCACCCACCCGCACGCCGCCGCTCGCCCGCCGCCCGCCCTTCCTCCAGCACGCGGCCGCCCGCCCGTAGCTCCGCAGCCCGCCCGCAGCGCCGGCACCTGCCCGCCCCGTCCCCGGCATCCGCCGGCGCGCCGTTGCTCGCCCCCCGCCGCCGCCCGCCCCACTTGTGAGCAAAGCGTGAACAACACCATCGAATGCAACCTTTTCTCCACTTGTGAGCAAAGCGTGAACAAGGACAGGTTCAATAATTTATCCATTGTGATTGAAAATGCTACAACTTTCCAAATTGATGACGTCGCTAACACACATTATTGTCCTTATATACTAATTAAATATTAAATACTCCGTAGCAATTTGCTGGGGGCTGGTGATGTGTCCGAGTTGTTTTTGTATTTCAGTCTTGACTGGCAAATATGACCAGAGAGAGGACCTGTTGAAATACTACATTTAATTAATCTACTCGGCATTATGCTAGTCATGTGTCCACAGCACTCGAGGTGTGGATGCATGCATCCATGTGACTCTTGTTTGCTTTTGACTGGCTCGAGTATAATACTGTTCGGTCGTCTTAATCTGTTCAAGAAAGACAGCATATTCCTTGCATCTTAAATATTACAAGGTAAGATGCATGCACCCACGCTTCCCATGCCTCCAAAAATTTCCATGGGTTTTAAACTTCCGAACAAATTTGTACAAATCATGTAATGACTTCACATTGTGGGTAGAGTCACTGGTCTATAAGTCTCCACCGAGAATGTTGACACAATGCAATTATATACGAATTTTCAACACCTGCTTCTGGATGATGTACTCAATTTGACCGTGTTTGAGGCATCCAGCCCAACGGCCGCTGTCTCGGTCTGATGTGCGTCTGCATCAGTTGGTTACAGATTTCATAATGTAAATTTGTAATGGATATGTGACTGGACTATCATTCTCTCCTGCTAGTCTCCGTGTATTGGTCATGAACTCAAGATATCGATGCCTATATATGCCTAATGTCACTTTCATGACCCAGATTTTCTCTACGCCATAATACACGGAAGGAGAGCTTGCAGACAACTCAATTTGGACAGTACCGGTTACGATGCTGATATATGTAACAAATAGGTCGGCTATTTTAGTTTTGCAAACATTTCAGCGCTAAATAAAGTTTACTCATTTAGTGCCGTGGACCTGACACTTCATTAGAGAATAAAAATGCCACAAACAGGCAGGTGCTCGGGAGCTCCCAACCTTGCGAGAGTTCAGAGCATGAAGACGATGAAGGAGATGATTTGAGAGCTAGAGAGCAGGGAGAAAGGGGAGGAAGAAATATCAAAATGAGTGAGTGAATTTCCCTATCCCTTTAGATAGAAATTAGTCTATCAGCCTGTCCTCCCGTACAGGCTTGATTATTATAAAATATAAGTACTTGATGATCCTGTTCAATATCTACAACTAATAAAAATCACTTAATTTAGTTTGCACTTTTTATCTTTTTGTTCACTTTCTACTGTCTTATGTATATATAGATACCTTGTAATCTCTGTCCAGTTGTAATAGACTTACCAGTTATTGATCTTAATTTATTTGTTTTTACCTTTACCTGGCACCTCTATGTATGTTAATTAATATTGTATTTTTTGGAACCAGAGGTTAAGTCATGGATCTAGATTTTGATTTTCATTATCTTTTTAGTTGTTATAGTTTTCCTTTTATTCTCAATTTAAGTTGAAACTATTGTGCTTATGTATTCTTGTTAACTCTGTCCATTTCTATAGTCTACACTCTCAAGATGGCATAAACGATCGTTTAAACTTACACTGCATTGCTTAAGATTAGTGGTAGAGCTTGATTGAAATCTATGATGGGGCAACAGTACTAACCTCAAGAAGATATTGATATTTAAGCTTTATATATACTCACTGCTTTGTGCAAAAGAATCTTAAAGAACAGGAAGGTCATAGCTACTTTGGTCTATACTGTACTACATCCCCACATCTTTATGACGTTGAATTTTCTTTTCAAAGAATTATATATGTAGTGTGTTTCTTATTATTATAAATAAACTATACTATCAATATAGACATGTCAAATGTTTTAGTTAAAATGTATAATTTTATTTAAAGTAACAATTTACATACATCATGGATATTAATATTATTTTAAATAAATTATTATGAGTCGTTAAGGTAATATATTTCATGATTATCAAAACATAACATATATAGCTATTGCTCATGTATGCATGTGTACTTTATTTGCTTGATGATACAACACTATTACTTTAGTCAGTAGTAGCCATACTAGCTTTTATTGTGGGCTCATGTTGGAACATTTGCCAGGGCCACTAGACAAGATCACAAGCTTGCAAGAACACGCAATGCATTCTTTCACTCACCTCATGACTCTTATGACCTATTGCTACTGGAGATCTTTTTTTAAAGAATAAGGTAGGAGAGTTGTTGATTATATTAATAATAAAGAAGGCATCAAAAATTGGGTAAACAATAGCACCAGAAAGGTTTTAGAATGGAAAAAACAATAGCTACCATCAATATGACAACTGTGTCAATAACAACCTTCTTGCAACATGAGCAAATAACAATACTGAAAGATCTGTTTGGGTATTGATAATTGAGTGACTATATGGGTCATTGAGATGATTGAGCTGGGTTATTAGTCCACAAACTCACACACAGGAACCTGTAACCGCAGACACCCTACTCGAGTCGCCTACAAGGAAAGCCCTCGACGCCGAGACCTTGGAGCTCTGAACAACACTATGGATATTTGCAAGGGTACTGTGTCAATTTCTATTTTTCTAAACACTCCGTTGTAGTGGGTAATCATGCATCAGATTAGTTACGCATCTTGCCAAAAGGATAGTGACAGCACCCACGTGTCTTGCAAGCGATGTCGTAGTCCCAAGAAGCTGCTTCCCTTCTTCCACTTTTGATTTGTCTCGTGCCATGCATGCATTTGACCATTCAACAGAAGCAAAGTAAGCTCTTTGGACGCAGGGCAATTCTGTCATTTCAGCTTCGTCGTCCTCAAATATATATACGATTGAACGGTATGCTTTATGGATGCAGCGGTTCCCTCGTGACTGGTATTGACCATACACCCCAGTTCGCCCATCAGAACTAGGAATTGAAGCTCACTGTTCTCATACAATACAATGCTAGCAAGGCGTTACTTCCTTCCAGCCGTGTTTCTGGTGATTCAGCTGATCCTGATAAGCATCATCAGCCAGCAGGTTCAGGGCTTTGGCCCGGGGAATGGATCATGTAAGTGCTCTGGGACATTATGGATTTTATATTAGTAGTAAACGTATACTTGGTGTAGCCAGCAGGCTGAGGGGCGTGGCTCGGGATGTAAGTGCCAAGGGACTATTTGATTGTATTTGGGCCACGTTTAGATTGCAAAAAATTTCAACATGATGAATAGTACCACTTTCGTCTTATTTGGCAAATATTATCCAATCGTGGACCAACTAGGCTCAAAAGATTCATCTCGTGATTTCCAACTAAACTGTGTAATTAGTTATTTTTTTACCTACATTTACTACTTCATGCATGGGTTCAAAGATTGATGTGATGGAGAGAGTGAAAAAATTCTAACTTTTGGGGTGCATCTAAACAAGGTGTGTGTGTTTTCTGAATGTTTGTTTTAGATTGTGGCGCAGGTACAAGTTAGACTCTCACAATTCATATAGTTTTTTTCGCGGCCCTTGAATTGGATATGGGAGTGTCTAATATTTATAATATTTATAGTACCTCTCACGGCATCATCAGGACATTTTCTATTTAGAATCCATAAAACAGCCTCTTGGACATGTTAATTTTATATTGGTATATACTCCATCCATCCTAAATTATAAGTCATTCCAAAAATCTTGGAGAGTCAAAACATCGAAAGTTTGACCAAATTTATATTATAAGATAATAACATTTATGATACTAACTAAGTATCATTAGATTCTTCATTAATTATATTTTCATATTATATCTATTTGATGTCAAAGTCTTTGTACTTCTTTCTATAAATTTAGTCAAACTGAGATGCTGTGACTGTCCAAGATTCTTGAAATGACTTTGTACTTATAATTTGGGATGCTGTGACTGTCAAAGTCTTTGTACTTATAATTTGGGATGGAGGGAGTATATGCGTATACTTGGTGTAGCTTTGGGACCAAATAATGGATTTTCATAATGGGATTATTGATTTTTCTTATGCCTACTATATAGTCTACCATAAATAATAGTCACAGCTGGCTTTGGTGTTTAAAATAGACATAAATCTTTGTATGCTAGCTTATGTGGTACCCCATGCTTTGCTATGGAACCGGTCCATTTTATCTGGCGCAAGTTAGAATGACACAGTCTCCTAGATTATACTTTGACCATGTATTTGCTTTATATTATATTATTTATGCTTATAAACTTATAATCATTGGATAGTATAATTCCCTGCAAATCTAATCATATAAAGTCTGTATTATAATAGTTAAAAATTATTAGCCTAATTATTAGTCAAAGTTTTTAAAGTTTGAATCTTGATATGCGTGTGCGCCAGATAAAAAGGACCGGAGGTAGTATATAATAAGTGAAATGAAACTTTCTCTAGATGGATAATAATGTTTGGTATAATATATAATACAATGGATATAACTTACTATATAATATTATAATATAACTAGTAAGAACAAACCAAATTTCTGAACATTATGAAAGGGTTGGACGCCCGCAAAGTGTCCAAAAGCAATGGTAAAACAAAATATATGTATGATTCTAGTAATAATAAACCAAAACTCTGAGGATTATGGAAGGGTTGGGGGTGCTTCACCCCTCCTGTTTGCCTAAAAAAAAGCATAATATGATTCAATACCATGAGCTGAGAAGACAGGGAAACCAGATACAAGGCCACTTTTTGAGCAAATCCAAAGAAGCAGCCACTCGTGTAAACCACAAAAATGGTTGGACTACAAAGAATGCGTCGCATGATTGTCAACTTATATGGTCCATCCTAAACATTATGCTATCAGATCAGACACAATAATGGAATTTGCAGACTTCTGTTACACTAAATTTTATATCTTAGGCGGTTCCAATTGATAGGTTTATTCAATTTTAATGGTTCCAAACTTTACTGTAAAGCTTTTTTTTTTGTTGCTGACCGAGATGAACTACTTTACTGTTAACAAGATGAAGATCACATACTTGACGGTTTGCGTTTGGATCCATGTGCAGGTGCCTGCCCAACACCTTTCCCGGGACCGGAGTGCCATAGTCCGCCATGTGGAACTCATGCCAAATAATGACATGAAGAAGTTACTGCTTACTGGTTGTTGCTCATCAGCCTTATAATAAATTGAACGTTCTATCCCAATTGTTCCGGTCTCTAGATTGTATTTGGTACACATCGGAATTTCTATAGAAGCTCTGCTAATAGCCTAATACTGTATGAATTTGTATTTTAAAGCTGAATAATATAAATATTCTGTCACTGCATATATATAAGCGTCCATTTTGTAGAGAAACTACTACCTTATTCACTCTTCTTTTCGTGGATGACCTTCTTTACTCTTTAAATGTCAGTCGTTGGCTTTATTAGGAGTTGTGGATGCCTATGTAAGAGCATCTCCAAGAGTACCCAATAATCCTTCCCAATCCATGATTTTTTGGGAAGAATGAAAAAAAATCCATCTCCAACAACTCCCAAACTCACACCTCCCAATCTTTCGGCACATGAGAAAAAACCCCTTGCGCGTAAAGATGAGCGGACTCTAGGTCGCGTGTATCTTCTCCTGCAGCGCCCGTATACTTCAGCCAATTTAAAGTTGGAAGGGCGGGGAAAGAATAAAGAGTAGAAAAATGGTTCCTGATGCAAATGTAGAAAGAATATGTAAAAGTGGTTAGGATAATTTAGATAAAGTATAGGATTCCTGATGTAAAATTGTCTTCTATATTTTAGGATTTAGTTATTGGAAACGGTTGAAGATGATTTTATTTATTCCTCCCAATATTTTTTTGGTGAGTTGGAAAACTCAATGGTTTTGGAAAGAAATTCTCGGGAAGTCTTGAAGATACTCTAAGGCCAGTCTCAATGGGGGTTTTATGCATATTAAATGAAGTGCTACATCAGCCTATGGGAAGCTTTTGCATGAAACGAGCAGGAGGGAGAAAGGAAAGGTTTCATCCCCACGATACGAGTGAGCGGTGTGTCCAACGTCTGGGAAACCGGACGAAACCTGCGTTGAGACGGGTGATTCGTTTCATGGGCTCCTCCTCCGTCGCGGGCGAGCGCCTTCGCGCGAGCGACTCCGACGCCGGCGAGTCCGTTGCGGGCGCCGTGGGCGAACGCCTCTGTTGCGGGCGAGTCCGCCGGGTGCCGAGCACCTCCTCCGCGGTCACAGCTCCGCCGTAGGCCGAGCAGCTCCTCTGCGGGCGCCGGGCAGGCTCCGCTCCATGGCTCCTGCTCTCTTTCTCTCATGGCGGCTGCGGGGGGCGACGCCGCCGGCTGGGAACGGTGTGGAGGCGTGGCGCGGCTGTCCAGGATATCGATGCCACCGGTTGGGCGAGCTCGCGGGCCCGCGGTCATGGCAGCCGGGGGGGGGGGGGCTGCCGGCTGGGAGCGGCACAGCTCCGCCGGCCGCGGCTTCGAACTCTGACGTGACCTGTGACTCGTCGCGGATGCACGACAGCCTGCTGGTGGCTCCATGGGCGTCCATGGCCAACACGGCCATGGGATTCGTCATGTTCACAGGTGAGCAGAGCCTGGCTGACGCCAGAGAAGAGAGGGAAGGGAGAGACACCGGTGGACCCATGAAAAGACTCAAATAAACATATGAATCTGTGCAATGAAACTATGCTCTCAGAGATACCTGTTTCATGTCTCGGAAACTGGGAGATGAAACCTTGCACCGAGACGGGCCTAACCCTCTAATGCCTGATTGGATGTTGTGGTTTTCCAAAACTGTAGTACCATAAAATTGTAGTTTTCCTATCAGAAAAATTGTAGTTTTAAAATCCAAAGAGATAAAAATATGTGGTTTAGAAGAAGAGATCATAAGTAGAGTTTGTAAAACTCTGAAAATACTACAATTTTGATCAAATCATGTTTTTAGAGACGGCAAGATTTAGTGTATCCAAACACTCAATAGCTTTTGAAAACCAAAGTATTTTATAAAACCATAATATATTTCTTCAATCAATACTTTAATCATACTAGAGAGATGCTCCAGCAGATCATCAATAATCTTCCCCAATACATGAGGTCCACATATCATATTGTAATTTATTTATTTTCTCTCTCTGTTTTTCTTTCCTTTTTCTCTCTATTCATGGGCCCATACTCGATCCCGTTCGCGCCGCAACCTTTCTCCCTTGCAGCCTTGGACCCCACCGCACCGGCCCTGCTCCCTTGCCGTTTGGCCCTCGCTGCGCCAGCCCCAGCCCCAGTGTGGCAGAACCGTCCAAAATAACACACTAATGGAGGTACTTGCCTTTCTCTAGGCACTAAGTACTCTGCCAGCTGCTATTTCAGCCGTTTCTGTCGAGCACACCCTATGGGAGAACTCGAAACCATCCACATTTTCATCCAGGATCCAATAATGAAAACGAGTACAATACTTAGTTTATTCCATACAACATAGTCTTCAGAAATAAGTTATTACAATATCAAGTTCAGAGTGCCGAATTAAAACAGCGGAAATAAATATCTAGCGAGCGAAGCAAAGATCCATCTGAGCCCAACATACGATCCTCCACATAAAGCCTCAAGCAGCACCTGCAACAGGGGTAAAATAAACCCTAAGTACATAATGTACTCGCAATACTTACCCGACTGGGAATAATTTCCCAACTCTAAGGATCATGATAGGCTTTTTGGGCTACTGGTTCAAGTTTGCAGAAAAGCATTACTACCAGTGGATCCTTATTGCAGTTCTTTTATTTGCCATCTTTTAGTTTATCAGCTAATCATCTATGTAAGCACTTATGCTATTTTCAAATAAGAGTTGGTCAATACAAATCCATCCTTATTCACCTTTTCTCTTTCAGTTCTTACTACGATGCCCGGATCAAGTCATATCAGACCGCTTACGCGGCGATTCGCAAATCAATGTAGCCCAGCTGGGTACCCCGAAAAACACACGCCCCGCCCGTACCGAGGTACAAACGGGACCAACCCATTGTCCTCCTATCAAGAGAACCGAGTTCCCGTCCATACTGGGACTCCAAGCCCCCACCCTCTCGCGGTGCTTAGACCTCCTAATACCCATATATAATCCACCTTCAGTTGGTCCGGATGGAGCCGGAACCCATGACAAGAGAATAACAAGTCTTTCTAGCCCCCATCCGCTAGTATATGCTCGGGATAAGGAGATCTGTGACCTGACAACCATCCAAATGCAACGACCGGTCCTTAACCGACTCGGACAGGGAAACAATGTAACCCAGTGATGCCCTGTTGGCTGCAGGACACCCCTTGTCACATCCACCACAACCAAACCACATCCCTGTCCGGTTACCATTTCATCTGCCTTTATTTCCATGTTAACCATAGTGATAATAATGATCACCTATCGTGAACAACACCATGTTGTTCACGCTAACGAAACCTAATCATGGCACTACACGGCCTAAGCTAGTAAGACTCTTGTGTAGTAATATTTATGCAAGTGGGTTTCAACAGAACTCCCGAAACGTAAATGCACATATAACATAGATATCCTATTATCATTTCAAAATAAAGGTTATGCACCGGGGCTTGCCTTGGGCATCCTGGTGTGCAACAAAGTTAGTGGTTGATGGCTCCGGGGCTCCTTCCTGCACGAGGACGTCCTCCTCGTACACCTCCACGATCTCCTTGTACTCCGGCTCCTCCATAGCCACGTACTCCACTATCTCGTGATCTATATGCAAGAAATTATGACATGACTTAATGCAATGACAATAACAGCTCTTAAAATAACAACAACTTACTAAGCTATTAAGCTAGCTCTAATAATGACTAACATACCAGGCTTAAGCAAGAGTAAACCGATCCGATTAATCTTTACTCATTAAATTGCATACTCTTCATTTGTTTCTGATTTAATATTTACTACGGCTAGGGAAACTTAGCTATCACATCTAGTAAGCTATTCAAGGACTACAAAACTATAGTAAGCACCTAATAAAACCATGAAGCTACCACAAAAATTTCAAAGCTAAAGCTATTACCCATTTGCCACAAAAATTTCTACAAGATTTATCATATTAATATTAAGCGCTTTTGATTGATTTAATAGATTTTAGCATCACCACAGATAGGTATGATCTAACTACATTAACAGGCAGATAATGATTTTAGAAAGAAGAATCGAGTGATTCGGATATTGTATGGTGGAGATATCAATCACGTAAGGTGGCTGTTGATAATCTTTGAAAAAATCAAAGGGGATTAATTAACTCATGGCTTGATCTCTCGTGACGTGCTCATGGTTGCACTGGTGGTGCCCTGGTCTTTAATCAAAGAAATAATGGAGAAGGATGGCACTGCTAGGGAGAGATAGAGGAAGTACTAGAGGGACTCACGAGATACTCACCGCAATCGACTGGTGCTTCGGAGAGAAATAGATAGACACAACTTACATGGTCAAGAACAGAGAAACTTGATTTGGGAGAAAGAAGAAATGAGCAGCGGAGCAAGACGACTCGGCTACTGGATGTTGCCGACTCGCAGAAGAAGGATAACTGACGTGTGCGACACACTTCAGCGGAGGCAGCTTTCTGGTGCTCAGCATAACGTGCTGGTAAGTTTTACGAGCTGTAGTCGCTCGTCGGGCAGGGTAAAAATTTTGCAAGGGACTAATAAAAGGCTCGTGTACCCTGCGGAGTAGACTTGGCAGAGAGGAGCGTCACTGGTCAGCAAGCAAGGGTACGAAGCCTGAAGTTCTATAGCTTGCTAATAATTCACGGGACTACACGGCGTGACTAGTGGGCACATACAGAAAACTCCCAGCGTTGTAATACTCTCTGTGCTGACTGAGCTGCACCCTCTCTCTCTAGTACACAGGAAGGAAATAACTTAGACGTCCTGCACACTCTGAAAACAAGACATGACAGACGACCAATTCTTGAGTCTAGTTGTTGCCCCCTGCTTACTCCAAGCGTGGCATTTAATCGAGGTAAATTTGTGTTTCGCGAACTTATTTATGAACGCTCCGTTTTCCCAAGTTTCCGATATGTCTTCATGACTTGTTCACATAACGATCTTTTCCGCTTTGGTTAGATAAAATTCGTGAATATTCGTACTTGATAATTTTAGTTAACGAATTCTTGCTGATGTGGGTTTTATATTATTCGTTTTCCGTTTTTCATTTCCGAGACTCGAATTGCATTTCGATTTTTATTTTCAGCTCATGCACTTTAACTAAATGCAATACTCATGAATATTTTTAACCTGTGATTTACAATGTAACACGGAGGGTGTTACACCCAGCCCAACCCCGCTGCGCCATCCTCGACGGCCATGCAAACCCAGGTGCCGACCCCGCCGTGACAGCTTCGGTAGAAGAAGAGCGACGACGTTCACTAGAGGAGGGAACGAGTATAGAGGGGAGGACAATGACAGTTGGGTGGGCCCCACTGTATTAGAAGAGCTTCAACTCCCCCTCCATCTAAGGGAAGAAGAGGAGTTTTTTGAGGCCACCAAAAAATGTTGGAGCAAGAAAAAAACCATCTCCTCTAATATAACACGTTTACGGTGATGAGCGATAGGATTGGGGAAGTTCTGGAGATGCTATTTAACTTGACCTGTTCCTTTAAAAAAGGGTTATTTTGATTCATGTCATTACAATTTTTGAACTTCTGACATATGCCATTACTATTCACATATTTGGAAACTTGCCATTACAATTATTTCTCTACCCGATTCATGCCATTTTCTACGTCTCAAACAATCCTAGACCCACATGCATATCATGATATCATCGTATTTTCATATAACCCAAAATACCCCTCTGACTGCCCTCTCTCCACTCAATGACATGTGGGACCACATAGTCATCCCCTTCCTCTCACCATCTTCCCACCTTGTCCGCCATTGGCGCGATGCATGTACGTACCCGCTTGGCCGCGGTACTACAAGAAATCTGGGCTTCTGTGACGATTTTCTGAATTATGACGCACCTTCTATGACAATAGTCATATGTCATAGAAGGGGTACAATGACAAGAAAAAGGATGTAATTGTCACAATCAGTTTGTCATAGATGGCTTTTCCTTCTATGACAAACTGATTGTGACAATTACGGCATTTTTCTTGTCATTGTACCCCTTCTATGACATATTACTGTTGTCATAGAAGGTGCGTCATAATCCAGAAAATCGTCACAGAAGCCTAGATTTCTTGTAGCACGTCCATACCTCACTGACCTCGCGCTGCTCGGGTGTGAGTCCACGGCCTGCCGCGCGGATACCGCCTCGCCGCCAGCCGTGCACCCCGGCACGCCAGCCCACCGCTGCGCCCCTAGACTCACCCGGGCACATGCCGCACGCGCGCATCGCAGCTCGCCGTGCGGATTCCCCTTCGCCACTGGCCACGATCCTTGGCTCGCTGCCCCACTGCCGTGCCCACGACCCCTATGATGTCCACTGCTCAGCTCTCATATCTCATCAAAGAAGTGCCTGGTGGTCGTCCCCGAGATTCAGTTGGTCTCCAACGCCCACGGTGTCGAACACCCAAACAAGGAAGCGACCGATGTAGCCAACAGCAGGAGGAGGTGAAGCAGCTCTGAGGAACTACGACCGCCTATGCCTGCGCCTGCGTCAGCACTGACATGATGACGTCAAGCCACCACGCGATGAACTGCGGTGACATTTCCTCGACGTCCACGGCATTGCAAGGAACGTCACCCCCTCGCAGCTGCTGTAGGACACCCTCTTGACTGCCGCCACCCTATTGTGTTGGCTGCTTGACTTGTGGGGCCCACATGTCAGCGAGTGGAGGGAGAGTAGTAGGGGTGTTTTGGTCCATACGAAAGATGTGTACGTGCACAGTGGCATGACAGTGGGCCTAGGCACTCGGGAGACGTAATAGCAAGTTTCAGAATATGTGAATTATAATGACACGTAACATCGAAAACTGTAATGGCATATATAAAAAAGTAAAAAAACCCTTAATAAAAAAACTTGGCCCATATAAGCCGAAAGCCCACACCAAACACTCGGCCGCGAGCTTTCCTTGCCCACTGCTCTGTTCTGTTTTGCTCAAAAAAAAACTGCTCCGTTCTGCTCCGCGCCGCCCACGAAGAGCCGCGCTGGCGAAGAATGCCGAGTTCCAGCCGACATCCTTGGAGCGGAACCCAAGCCCACGCCCGGGAGGAGCGCCACATGCCAGCGCACCTGACCCCAGGGAGGAAGACGCCCATGGCCCTCACCAATCCCCCGGGCTCCCTTGCTCTTCGTTTGGCCATTCAACAGGAGCAATAAGTGAACTTTATGGACGCAGAAATTTCCTTGGTTTGAACGTAAGCATGAAATCAAATACTCTCTCCATTCTAAATTATAAGTCATTCTCACCTTTTTTAGAGAGTCAAAGAATCTCAAGTTCGAATGACTTATAATTTGGGATGGAGGGAGCATTAAACATAGACTAATTATAATTTGGGATGAAGGTAGGCACCATGCTGATGGGTCACCCGCCGTTGGTTTCGAAAGTGGCAGGATGCCCGGAATAAAGACGCCAGTCGTCCAACCCAGCACAGTATGAAATCACTGACTACCGAGACGGCGACGGCCGACCCCGCTAGCAGCTGCAGATTATCGGGTCGAGACGACGACCGATGACCTACGGTCAAATTATGTTGTACTACACTGATCGACGGTCGATCACGTCAGAGACTGGGAACAGTGAGTCTTCGTTGGAAGAATTTCAGTGGCGTCCACTGATGATGTAGAGAAAGACTATTGACCAATGAGTCTTCGTTTGGAAAGCCTGCCGTGACAGTAGCCAAACGTGTCTTGCAAGTGATGTCGTAGTCCCAATAAGCTGCTTCCTTTCTTCCACTTTTGATTTGTCTCATGCCATGCATGCATTTGACCATTCAACAGAAGCAAAGTGAGCTCTTTGGACGCAGGGTAATTATGTCATTTCAGCTTCATCGTCCTCAAATATATATTCGATTGAACTGCATGTTTTATGGATGCAGCGGTTCCCTCGTGACTGGTATTGACCATACACCCCAGTTCTCCCATCAGAACTAGGAATTGAAGTTCCCAGTTCTCATACGATGTTTGCAAGATCTTGCTTCCTTCTTATCATATTTCTGGTGATTCAGCTGATCCTGATAAGCATCATCAGCCAGCAGGTTCACGGCTTTGGCCCGGGGACTGGACCATGTAAATGCTCTGGGACATTATGGATTTTATATTTTATATATATTGTTAGTATAGTATACGTATACGTATACTTGGTGTAGCCAGCAGGCAGAGGGGCGTGGCTCGGGATATAAGTGCTAAGGGACTATTTGATTGTTCTTGTGTGTGTGTGTTTTTCTGAACGTTTGTTTTAGATAGTTTTTTTCGCGGCCCTTGAATTGGATATGAGAGTGTCTAATGTTTATAATATTTATAGTACCTCTCACGGCATCATCAGGACATTATCTATTTAGAATCCATAAAACAGCCTCTGGGACATGTTAATTTTATATTGGTATATATACACGTATACTTGGTGTAGCTTTGGGACCAAATAATGGATTTTCATAATGGGATTATTGATTTTTCATATGAATAGTCACAGCTGGCTTTGGTATTTAATAAATAGACATAAATCTTTGTATGCTATAGCTTAGGTGGTACACCCCATGCTTTGCTGTGGGAATATATAAGAAGTGATATGAAACTTTCTCTAGATGGATAATAATGTTTGGTTTGGTACAATGTATAATACAATGGATATAACTTACTATATAATATTAGAATATAGCTAGTAAGAAGAAACAAATTTCTGAACATTATGAAAGGGTTGAACGCCCCCAAAGTGTCCAAAAGCAATGGTAAAATAAAATATGTATGATTCTAGTAATAATAAACCAAAACTCTGAAGATTATGGAAGGGTTGGGGGTGCTTCACCCCTCCTGTTTGCCTAAAAAAAGCATGTAATCGGATTCAATACCATGAGATGAGAAGGCAGAGGGAAACGTTGGAAAAACATTAACCATATAAGAGACGCAGACACAAGGCCACTTTTTGAGCAAATCCAAAGAAGCAGCCACTCGTGTAAACCACAAAAATGGTTGGATCCCATGATTGTCAACTTATATGGTCCATCCTGAACATTCTGCTATCAGATTAGACACAATAATGGAATGTGCAGACTTCTGTTACACTAAGGCCTGGTTTAGATGCATTCCAAATTCTAAATTTTTACACTCTCTCTCCATCACATCGAATCTTTGGACACATACATGGAGCATTAAATATAGATAAAAAAACTAATAGCACAGTTTGGTTGTAAATCACAAGACGAATCTTTTGTGTCTAATTAGTTCATTATTGGACACTAATTGTCAAATATAAACGAAAGTGCTACAGTAGCCAAATTCTATTTTTTTTCATCTAAACACCCCCTAAAGTTTATATCTTAGACGGTTCCATCTGATGCTTTATTCAATTTTAATGGTTCCAAACTTTACTGTAAAGCTCTTTTTTTTGAGTAAAATGCACCAGAGGTCCATTAACTTTTGAGGAAGTGTCATTTAGGTCCATCAACTCTCAAACTGTATTTCTAGGTCCTTAAACTTTTTAAGTGATTCACCGCAGGTCAATACCCCATCATTTATGTTTTTATTTTACAAAAACCTCCTCTATTTCTTTTTCTTTCACATGGTTACCCCTGTTCATCTTCTGCTCGCACGGGTAGTACGAGCCGAGCGCCGAGGCAGACTCTGGCTCCACCGCGGTGAGCATGGACGGGAAGCTGCCGCAGCCCAACGGGCAATAAGGCCGACACCGCGCGCGCAGCAGCCACAAGGCACAACGCGGTCACCAGCCCGCTCGGGACGTCGATCCGGATGCCGCCATGGAGCTCCGGTTCCTGGCGTGCCGTTCGAGAACCGAGGTTGTTGACATGCTGCACAAGCACACCTACTTCGACGAGCTCGCGCAGAACAAGCGCACCTTCCCCGCCACCTTGTTGCTGGAGCCGCTTCGTCAAGGACAAGGTGGCCTGCAAGCTGCACGGTGAAGGCCTTGCGTCAGGCTCGTCCCAGAGGGGGGGGCAGGCAGTGCGACGCCCATGGGCCCATTGCTGGTGGGGGCCCAGGAGTATATGTGTGTCATAGTATATGTATATGTATTGGCGTAAAGGTCTAGGTATAATTCACTCTGCACGGGCGACTAGTCCGCGGCTCCGTGCCGCCGTAGGTGGCTGTCTGCAGCAGCCCTTCCTCGCGACTTCCTGACTAGCGTGATCTGCTGACTGTGGCCGTTCGTCGCGTAATCTTCGCTGCTGCAGTGATTTTAGTTACAGCCTTATAGGGCTAGGCCTGCACCTGCTGACTGCAGTAGTGCAGTTTTTGCTTGAGCTAACATTTTGCCTTTCGTCTTTCCAATCCCGTCCATATGACCATATAGGCAACCAGGCATCATGCGAGAAGTTGATCTATTAATCAATTCATCGAGTGGCGAGTGGCTGCAAGTAATTTCTTTCTAAACTGAAATCATTTCATATTACATGAAATTTTTATACAGTCGCTATTTTTTATGATCTAATTATATATTGGTTAATTAATAACTCTTATTAGTAGTACAATATATACAATATATAATCGTCATATAAGAAAGTTATCATTAGACCCTTTTGTCTTACTCGCCCAAGGGCCCTTAAAATTGCTGGGACGGCCCTGCCTTGCGTGACCGGTGCCTCGACAAACTCCGTGTGGGGTTGGCTCCGGCACCGCTGAAGGCCGTGCTTCTCTTCGGCGTCGACCTGCTGAAGGCGCCAGCCCGCCAGCGGAGGCCATGGACGGGTGCAAGAGAGCAGGGAGTCCATCGGGGTGAGCAGGGAGATCGCCAACGAGGCATCAGGGACGCACGACCGTGTGGCTGTGTCAACAAAGCTTGTTAGCTTGTACTATTTCTATATGTGTGTGCGTTTGTCCACCACCGTAGAGAACACGTGAGTGTGCGAGTGTTTGTGATAAACACCACAAGTGAGAGAGGGAGAGTGACTCCATAACGCTCGTCGAGGCCATGGTCGTACTGCCATGCTGTACGTCAGCGTGCGGCAGAAGGGGCACGCCGGCGAGGTTGACGACGTCGAGCCACACGCTGACAAAACTTGAGCTGTACCAGAAGGTGTCCCCGGCGCGTCGGCACTGACAGACGAAAGTGTAGGGACACACAGCGGCCGGTTTGACGACGCGTCCTTCACCTCCAAATCCGGTGTCAAGCTTATGCGCATTATATTCACAGCACCGTCCTGGACTACATGGCCAACACGGCAACACGGTCACGGTGTCGTCATGCCGCGGTGGAGTGCGCCGGTGCAGTCACAGATCGTGCCGCCCCAAGGCAGCGCCTCTCGTCGGCGTCCAAGACAGTGCTGGTGGCTGCAGCCTCGCCACGTCGTGCAGCGAGCGCGTGCGTGCTGAACTGAGACGGTGGCGCATCGTCAGACCAAGATGAGGCGTTCAGAGGATGGAAAGGGGTAACCGTGTGAAAGAAAACCAAACATAGGGATGTTTTTGTAAAATATAAGGGCTTTGCTGTTGTACCCTCAATAGATCGGATGGCTAGGAGGTCATAGATGAAATATGTATTTATTTTATTTTTTATTTTGTAAATTATGATAAATTAAGAAAGTTCTAGATATAATTTTTCTTTTGTAGATCTAATTGATGCATGCATGGTTTATAGGATATAGTGAATCTTTTTAGTTTGCAAACTTTGGACGTGATGTATTTAACGAGCCTGTTAAGCATCTCCAAGAGTTTGCCAAATGAACTTGGCATCCATCTATTTTTGGCAAAACAGAAAAAATTGTGCTCCAACAGTTTGGCATCTAACTTGGCAATTTTAGCAACTTGGCAAATCTCCCCCCTCCACGCGCATATTTGCGCGCTGAGCGCGAGCGCGCATTTGGCTTCACGTGTAAATTTAAGCGGGGCTCTTCGTTTCTTAGCGGGGCTCTTCGTTTCTTAACGGGGCTCTTCGTTCGCTTAGCGGGCCTCTTCTTATTTTACCAAGTCCAAATGGCAAACTCTTGGAGTGAGTCTATTTTTTCACTTGCCATATATTTTAGCGAGTTGCCAAATCACGATATTTGTCAAGTGAATTTTGGCAAACTCTTGGAGATGCTTTTAGTTTTGTTTTTTGAGTCTTTTTTTTTTTTGGCAAGTAACGCCTTTATGTTAGCTAGTGTCGTGTTAGCAACTTTTTTGATGCATGTACTACGTTACCTCCTGTGTTAGTTTACAAACTTTAAATGTAATTGATCGATTTTTTTTTCATGCATGTACGTATACCTCATGTGTTACCTGTGTTAGCTGACAACTTTTTTTTTATTTCATATATGCATGTTTATTTTTGAACTCCCGTTGGTTGCTAATCTTTCTCATGTGCGTAACATATTTTTTGAATCAATCATGCATGTATACAAAGGAAGGCCAGCCTGCTTCCATGTTATCCCAAGATTACGAGATCCTGAGAATTTTCCTCTCTATTTCTAGCTTGTTTTCCTGGATTTTAATTTATTAAGTAATTCATAAAATGTGAAAAATCAATGGCTCAGATTGATTTGAGATCTTACCTCCTTATAGGTAAAATTTGTACTGTAGCGGTGCCCAAAATATAAACATAAACGAAGGGGTATGGACCTATGGTGAAACACTTAAAAAGTTTAGATACCTACAAATACAGTCTGAGAGTTGATGGAGATAGATGATACACCACAAAAAGTTAATGGACCTACGATGCATTTAACTCTTTTTTTTTCTGACCGTGATACTTTACTGTTAACAAGATGAAGATCACATACTTGACGGTTTGCTTTTGGATCCATGCGCAGGTGAATGCCCACCATATTTGCACAGACCGCCGTGCCATCATCCACCATGTTAGTAATTTATGCCAAATAATGACATGATGAAGTTACTGGTTTTGTTGCTCATCAGCCTTATAATATATTGAACGTTCTATCCAATTTTTCCAATCTCTAGATTGTATTTGGTACACATCCGAATTTCTATAGAAGCTCTGCTAATAGCCTAATACTGTATGAATTTGTATTTTAAAGCTGAATAATATAAATATTCTGTCACTGCATATATATAAACGTCCATTTTGCAGAGAAACGATTACCTTATTTACTCCTCTTTTCGTGGATGATATGTCAGTCGTTGGCTTTATTTGGAGTTGTCGATGCCTATTATTGTAACCCTTAAAGGCCTGATTGGATGTTGCGGTTTTCCAAAAGTGTAGTATCACAAAACTATAGTTTTCCGATAAAAAATTATAGTTTTAAAATCCAACGTGATAAAAATATGTGGTTTAGAAAAGAGATCATGAGTAGAGTTTGTAAAACTCCAAAAAGACTACAATTTTTGTTAAATCATGGTTTTAGAGACTATAAGATTTGGTGTAATGTATTTTATAAAACCATAGTATTTCTTCGATACTTTAAACATACGAGATGCTCCAATAGATCATCAATAATCTTTCCCAATACATGAGATCCACATATCACATCCTATTTTATTTTATTTTATTTCTCTCTCTTTTTTCCTTTCCTTTTCTCTCGATTCATGGGCCCGCACTCGATCCTGTTCGCGCCGCAACCTCTCTCTCTCCCTGCCATGGACCCCACTGTGACGGCCCTGCCCCCTTGCCGTTCGGCCCACGCCGCGCCGGCCCCGGCCCCAGCCCTACCCCCTGCTGTGCCATTTTCGACTCCGGCCATGCAAGCCTAGGTGTTGACCCCGCCGTGATAGCTTTGTTAGAAGAAGAGCGGCGGTGTTCACCTGAGGAGGGAACGAGTATCGAGGGAAGGAGAGTGACAGTTGGGTGGGCTCCACTATATTAGGAGAGCTTTAACACCCCCTCATTATTTGAGGGAGCAAGAGGAGTTTTTTGGAGGCCACAAAAAAAATGTTGGAGCAAGAAATCAACCCATCTCCTCTAATGTAACATGTTTACGGTGATGAGCGATAGGATTTGGCAAGTTCTAGAGATGCTCCTTAACTTGACCTATCCCTTTTAGATAAAGGTTATTTTGATCATGCCATTACAGTTTTTGAACTTTATGACATGTGCCATTACTATTCACCTATTTAGAAAGTTGCCATTACAATTGTCTCTGTACCCAATTCATGCTATTTTCTACGTCTCAAACGATTTTCATATAGCCAATTGCAGATCATCGTATTTTCATATAGCCAATAGCCTAAAATAGCCCTCGGACTGCCCTCCCTCCACTCAATGACATGTGGGCCCACATAGTCATCCCCTTCCTCTCACCATCTTCTCACCTTCTCTGCCATGGCCTCGACGCGTGTACGTACCCGCTTGGCCACGGTGCACGTACGTACCTCACTTACCTTGTGCAGCTTGGATGTGAGTCCACGGCCTGCCGCATGGATGCCTCCTCGCCGTCGGCCGCGCACCCCGGCACGCCAGCCCACCGCCGCACCCCCTGACTCGCCCTGGCACACGTCGTGCGCGCTCAAAACAGATTGCCGTGCGGACTCCTCCTCGCCGCCATCCACGACCCCGGCATGCCGCCCCACTACCGCGACCCCCAGGCCCCAACCCGCGAGGACGTCCAATGCTCAGCTCTCAGATCTTATCGAAGAAGCGCGTGGTGGTCGTCCCTGAGATTAAGTAGGTAGCCGAGGCCCACGGTGTCAAATGCCCAGACGAGCAAGCGACCAATGTACCCAACAGCAGGAGGAGGTGGAGCAGCTGTGAGGAACTGCAACTGCCTGTGCCTGCACCTGCGCCGGCGCCGACGTCCGCGGCGTCACAAGGAAACATCGCCCCCTCGCAGCCGCCTGTGTTCTGCTAAAAAAACTGCTCTGTTCTGCTCCGCGCCTCCCACGAAGAGCCGTGCCAGCGAAGAATGCTCGTGGAGCGCCACAGGCCAGCGCACCCGACCCTGGGGAGGAAGAAAGCCCTCAGACGCCGAGACCTTGGAGCTCAGAACACTATGGAATATTCGCAAGTGTACTGTGTTGATTTCTATTTTTCTACACTACTACACTATTCTTAACTGAGGCGGTATATACGAGTGTCCAAAAGCAATGGTAATACAAAATATGTATGATTCTAGTAATAATAAACCAAGATTCTGAAGATTATGGAAGGGTTGGGGGTGCTTCACCCCTTGTAACACCCTAAAATTTGCTGCTTTCAAAATAGATGTAAAGTAATTTAATTTTGTATTCTAGTACTCATAAAAACATAGAAAAATAATATTTTTCATTAAAATAAAACTTATCATAGGGTTTAGCAACATTATGTGTATACATGCCGGTGCATATGATTTGATGTGATGTTTGCTTATTGTTTCTTTGTGTGTTGAGAGTAAGCAAAGTCTTCAAAATGCATTCTGTAGGTCGATTTCCTTCTCCGGCATGTCTTTATCTTTTTTCTCAATAAAATTCCTTGTTTCTTAGCTCAAGTTTTCGTTGAGAGCTTCCTCAAATATTTTCATTATAACTCAAATCACTCCTTCCAGTTTCTCATCCGTCAATCAACCTCTACAAACTTCTCGGGAATTTTTATGACTTTTTCTATAGTTTGTTTTCACTTATCTGTGAGTATAATATAATTTTTAGATGCTCCAAAATATCTTATCATGAGTTCTAAATACTTTATTTGGGTTCCTCATGTTCCATATGTCTATAAAAAATTTCCCCGAACTTTTGGAGCTTTCGGAGTACTTTTCGCGACTTAAATTATAATTCTAGACTTTTCTAGAATTATTTTATCCACGAAATTAATTAATTCTAAAAATAATAAATATCTCATTTTCCATCAAAGCCCATGTGCAATAATTCTAATAAATCTCAAAGGCCTATACATTTATTTACTAATGGGCTTAAATGATTACTTAGGCCTATTAGCGGAGGTGGATGGTGCAACGTCAATTAGCACCATATCGCTAGTTGGCATGGAGGTGGAGAGTTTTTCTCCCTATATATACGTACCTACCCCTTGGGCAAAGCACACCAAAACTACCGTAAGAGGAGACTCTAGTTTGGGAAATCTCTCTTGTAGTAAATTAGATATTTCTCCTCCTCATGTCGTCCTAGGCCGAGACTCCTTCGTTCCTTTTCTCACTAAACTTCACGTGAGGAGATGGATGGAGGTAGAAGATGAAGTATTTGCGGTACTGCCACTGGTTTGTAATCTCCACCGTTTAATCATTCTAGTTCCATTTCACTCCATTCAATCCATTCAAGTTGCGTTAGATTGGTATCAACGTTCTCTACGCAGTAGCGCTAATGTTTTTCATGCCACATGTTTTTCCATATATAGCTAATTATTAAATTGATTAATATGCTTGTAAGTTCTATAATTAAAAATAATATAGATTTGTCACGTCAGTCCTTTGTAATTAAGCATTAACTTAGCAACTTGAATATGTTCTAATTATAATATGCTTCACATGGTTTTGCTTAAATAAAACAAATCAAGCATGTAGGCTTTTATTTTATAATATAAATTTTCCGGTAGCCGTTTATTTTAATCGTAGCTCTGTTCTCGGTGTTTCTTGTGATCTTGCTAGCTTGATGGCATCATGATGACATCACAATGACATGGATATGTTTTGTGGCTGTTTTCTTTTAGAAAAACAAATCCAGAAATACCATAAAAATATACAACGTATACTTAGGTCGTTTTGACTCCGATTTAGTTGTTTCTTATCGTGTTAGATTCGTGTCGACATGTTAGCAGTGATGTTTAACCATCTCATGACATCTGTCTATAATTAAAATATTAATATTAACTTGGTTAATTCGCATAGTAATATAAAAGCAATATATGTTCATACTTCGGTGCTAAATACATGAATATTAATGTGATCAATTACTATCGAACATAAATGTATTTCTAAATTATAATTTGCTTACGTCATATACAATTAGGTTAAATGCTTTTACATGTTTATATCTTTTGCAATGATAAAGTTTAACCTGATTAAATTATATGATATTGTTTGCAAACTAAACATGAGTAGCTTCAACATGGCTTTTGAATTAAATTATCTTTTGACTAATCTAGTCTTAATAACTTTTTACATTGTTTTGCTCAATTAAAATAAATCAAAGCATATTGGCTTTTTCTTTAATATAATATAAAAGTCTCGGTGGTCGTTTCTTTCGAACTGTAGCTCCGATTAGTGTGCTTTTCACGTCTGTGTGTTTGTAGCAATGTGTAGAACGTCTTCAAAACCTTTTTGCTTGTTGTTTCATATGTTTGGTGTACTGTTCTAATTTAGTTCTATTGTTTGCTTCGTGTATGATTGAATGGACGCTTGTGTGGTGCTTTATTATCTTGTCTAGTCGGTGAGCTATACGTGGTGGATAAGAAGCATTGTTCTTTGAAGGTTTGGACTGAAGAAGGATCTGAATTTGAGGCAAATATAGCATGCGATCATTCTTGTTTCCTATTCACCTTTAATACACCTAATTCATATGCATGTGTCTACCTTTGTTACCATTAAGGATATCCTAGCTTTGGTATCTTGTACCTTGACACCCATGGGACATTGCTTTGGGTAGTATTTATGCTAGTGCTCAAGATAAATAACCATGATCTATAACTTGACTAATGGTATATGCAATAAACGTTTAAAAGATACTTTATAGCAACATGGCTCAAGAGGGCTAGAGCATATTGGGCTGTTTTTATGGTGCTCTAATTTCTCTTCATAAGGACTCATCTGTAAGCGAATATCCGGGACTTACAGTACAACTGTGAGGGCTATATGGCTCTAGCTTTAGTCATATAGAAGGACCTTTTCTAGCTTGTTAGAGGTTACCTTTATGGCGTAAGAATGGCTTGCCATGATGGGTGTAGGACAGCCTCTAGTCTTATGAGTATAGCCGGGATGGAATTGTGCCATTTGAAAAGGGGGTTCCTACATCTGCTTGCCGAGTAAATCTAATGGCCCTAACATGTTAGACGAACCTTTGAAAGGCTTCATAGTGAACCCTGTCGACCTTCCTTGGAAGTGGGTCAAGAGATTAGCTACCTCAGATGAAAGGGTAAATCACGACTCACAGTGAAAGTGTACAACCTCTGCAGAGTGTAAACCTGGTATATCTACCGTGCTCACGGTCACGAGTGGCCTTGGACCCTTACAAAATAAATGATGAACACTAATGATAATGTTAATACTGATAATATTGATGCTCACTAATGATTATTGTTTCTTGCTATACGTTATTCACGTTCACATGATCACGAGGTTATTTGGGCTTATGGTAACTTGTTGCTACTCAAATGCTAAAAAGATGACTCACTAAAAGGTATCGCAGTAAACCAGTGTCAACTTTTGATTCTCATGAACCCCATGTTATATTTGTTGAGTACGAGATGTGATCACCCTTGCTATTTTCCCCACACCCCAAGACGAGTACCAGATTGCTAGAGTTTGGAGGAGTTTAGGCCTGTGATCAACCAGTCAGTTGTATCCCTGTGTGGAGTAGAGTTTTCACCCGAAGATCGGAGTTCACTTTCCGCTGTTTGTGCTTAAGGTTATCTTCTTTGTGCTAAGTACGTTATATATTAAGCATTGTATTTTGATATTACCCTTATTTCTAGCTATATGTGAGATTTAACTTCCTGAGCTCACATATGGTGCGTATCTGGTTTTGTCCTTAAAACTGGGTGCTACACCCCTCCTGTTTGCCCATAAAAAACATATAATTGGATTCAATACCATGAGCTGAGAACATAAGACCACTTTTTGATCAAATCCAAAGAAGCAGCCACTCGTGTAAACCACAAAAATGGTCGGACTACGAAGAATGCATCCCATGATTGTCAACTTATATATATGGTCCATGCTGAACGTTCTATCAGATCAGACACAATAATGGAATGTGCAGACTTCTGTCATACTAAATTTTATATCTTACACGGTTCCAACTGATAGGCTTTATTCAAATTTGATGGTTCCAAACTTTACTGTAACAAGATGCACTACGTTAGTGTTAACAAGATGAATATCACATACTTGAAGGTTTGCTTTTGGATCCATGTGCTGGTGACCGCCCACCATATTTGCAGAGACGGCCGTGCCATCATCCACCATGTTAGGAATTTATGCCAAATAATGACATGAAGAAGTTACTGGTTGTTGCTCATCGGCCTAATAATAATTTGAACGTTCTATCCCAATTAATCCAGTCTCCAGATTATATTCGGTACACATCCTAATTTCTATAGAAGCTCTGGTAATAGCCTAATACTGTATGAATTTGTATTTTAAAGCTGAATAATATAAATATTCTGTCACTGCATATATAAACGTCCATTTTGTAGAGAAACGATTACTTTAATTAAGCCTCGTTTGGACGTAGTCGGATTCACCTCAATCCAGTGTGTTGGGGTGGATTGGGTGGAATTTAGTTTAAGTTCCACTCCCATCCACCCCAACACATGTGGATTGATGTCAATCCGACTATATCCAAACAAGGCCTACTTTTTTTTTTCATGGATGACCTACTTTACTCTTTAGATGTAAGTAGTTGGCTTTATTTGCAGTTGTCGGTGCCTATTATTATAACCCTTTTATGTCCTGATTGGATGTCGCGGTTTTTGAAAACTATAGTATCACAAAATTGTAGTTTTATAATCCAAATCCAAGAGATAAAAATACGTGGTTTAGAAAAATGAGATCATTATTAGAGTTTGTAAAACTCTAAAAAGACTACGGTTTTGAACGAACCATGGTTTATTAGAGACTACAAGATTCGGTGTATCCAAACACACAATAGCTTTTAAAAACTAAAGTATTTTCTAAAAGCATAGTATTTCTTCACTTCTTTGTGTCTTCTTTTTTTTAAAAAAAGAAAATTATCTTAGCTTTTAAGAAAGCTAGCAAGGAGTCTTCCAAGCTCAAAACAAAAGGAGCTTCCAACTCTGAACAGCATCAAACAAAAGGCTTTCGCTTGAACTTATCAGCCATGGTACAATGTTCTACTCTCATCACAAAACAGCATTAGCCGGCTTATCAACCGTAAAAACCATCAGTTGAATAGCCCCGCTCCGCTCCTTTGTCGCCTCCTTGCTCATCTAGTCAATTAAACAGTGAGCCATCCCCTTCATCTCACTGTTACAAAACAAGCAAGACATTCTCGGTTAAAAAAAACAGACGGTGAAAGCTTATCACTGCACGTGGTTTTTTAAGGAAGTCGGGAGGGGAGGCCCCTTCCTAATTGTATTAATATTAAAAAAATGAACTGTACATATGCAATGCCAAGGTAACAAAGAGAGTAGAAGGAGAACTGCAGAGAAATAGAGGAGAAGAAAATAGAAAAAGAAAAGGAAAAAGAGGTAGGAAAAGAAAATAAAAGGAGAAGGTAAAAGAAGAAGAAACAAAATACAATCTAAAACCAGCTTGATCATCTCAGTCTGAAGTTGTTTCTGAACTTCCAGCTATTTGTTCCCAATTCTGTGTCCATGCTTCGATAGAAATTATCCTTGCCTCTTGGTTCTATGTTTCCAGATTTCTAAAGTTTGTACAGAGTTAAATTTGATTGCTGAACAAGAGGTTGTAACATTATCAAAGACTTTCCTATTTCTTGCCAACCAAATGTTCCAGGCCACTAATATAATTGCTGTTGCAATTTCAGAGCCTGATTGATGTGTGTGATTTTGCTTTAGAGACAACAAGGATGTAGCCATGCTTGTCCCTTGATTTAGTGTCAGGCCTACTGCTGTCCATATCTGACTTGCATGAGAGCATGTGAAAAGCACATGTTCAATATTTTCTTCTTCATTGCAGCCATAAGGGCATGATGCATCATCTATGATGTTTTTTCTTGCCAAATTATTTCTTGTCTTCAGTCTTCCCTTTATTGCTAGCCAAGCAAAGATCTTGTATTTTTTAGGTGTCAGAGAAGTCCATAAATCTTTTTCTATTGGGCAAGGCTACCAGCTAGATAATGATTGATAAAGATGATAACCGATAGTTAAAACAGGTCATTGCCAGTTCCCAATCACCAACAGCTGGTATATCACTATTGGTTTTTGTTTACAACTGTC
Source organism: Saccharum spontaneum (assembly GCA_022457205.1). Classification (NCBI taxonomy): domain Eukaryota; kingdom Viridiplantae; phylum Streptophyta; class Magnoliopsida; order Poales; family Poaceae; genus Saccharum; species Saccharum spontaneum. Next base: position 62,124,472 of record CM039598.1, read on the forward strand.
AATGGTGTATTACTGCTTGTTTTTTTTCTTTTTGAGAAACAATGGTGTATTACTGCTGGTCGTAACGCTGGTGATAATATAGATATATTGGATGTGTTTGGTTCACGTTTTGGCTCGGGCCTGGCTAGCCAACTAAGCCTGGGAAGCTAAAGTCTGGCCAAGACAATGCAAGATACACTGGTTTGGTTGCACTGGCTAGCTTAGCCTACATAAATATTGATGTGTTTAGTTATCTGGTTTGTCTTGTATGGAATCACCTTGTCTCTATGCTGGTAAGGTTACCTCTTTGAGGCATTCCATCGAACAAAGTGGTGAGCATGGAGGCCAGCTCCTCTGCGTCCTCGCTGGCGAGTCCCTCTGCTGCACCAGCGCTTGGGGACAAAGTGCCCGCACTGACGCTGGCTCCTCTGCCCCCTTGCTGGTGGGCAATTCCGCCGCATCCACGCTTGGGGACAAAGCGCCCGCGTCAAGGCCGTCCTTGAGCGCGTGCGTACAGCATGCGACTGTAGTGACTAGAAGCAGCTCCGCCACGATAGGGACAGAGGGGTGGGAGGTGAGGCGGTGCAGGTGCTCTAGCGAGGAGCTCGGCGGAGCGGGAGGTGAGGCGGCGTGGGTGCTGCAATGAGGAGCTCGGCCGGGCGGGAGGTGAGGTGGCGCTGGTGCTCGGCGCAGGAGGTGTGTGCTTAGCCAAGCCTAGCTCCATAGAAATGGTCACCCACCTCATTTCCAGTAAGCCAGGCTAAGAGGTGGTGCATTGTTGGAGCCAAGCTACGAGGCCTTTATGGGCAACCTAACAGGCCCAACCTGCATTCCTGGAGCCTGGATAGGAGGCAAAGAAGGAACCAAACAGGCCCGTTACTGCTGGTCTAAACTTGGCCCATATAAGCGAAAAGTCCACACCAAACCCTCAGCCGCGAGGTTTCCCGTGCCTCCTGCTCTGTTCTGCTCCGCGCCGCCCACGAAGAGCCGCGCCGGTGAAGAAGGCCGATTTTCCGGCCGACTTCCTTGGAGCGGAACCGGAGCCCACGCCCCGAGGGGGCCACAGGCCAGCGCACCCGAGTCCTGAAAGGAAGGTGCCCGTGGCCCTAACGAATCCCCCGGCTCCCCTGCTGTGTGTGCCTCCGACACGCCACCGGCGGCCGGCCCCGAGGTCAGTGGTCTTCAGATTTTCCTTTGCTTTTGAGATTTGAACAGATGACAAGCTAGCTTGCTGTGTTGAATTCGCTTTGCTCTGTGAGAACTAGCTAGGACCATACTGTTTGTTTCTGAAACTACATTGGGAAGAGAATACACCTTAATTGACAGGGGAAATCAATTAAACTAGCTTTTTTTTGGAGAATGTAATCATGTTGATAGAACTCTAAAAATGTAATCATGTTGAGAAGTGTGGCTGCTGGCTTCTAAGCAGTAAGGGCTGCAGGTGTTTATAAAAAGTTCAATACTACACAGTTTTAAACATTTTTAGTTACATTTCAATCTAAAATCAATGTATGGCTTGTAGCACTAGAAAAAGTAGGTGCATGTAGAGGTAGTGATGTTTCACATCTTACACCAGCCCTGTTGCTCTTTTTTTTCCCTAGTAGATTGATGACATGACATGGTTTGTTGATAGTGGTATTCAGCATTTTTGTCTTGTCGATGGCCTGCAATTTCTTTTTTTATGTGTTGATGATGATGCTACTGTTATTGTAGAATGATGCCATGACATGGTAGAAGCGGTCATGCATACTGTTATTGACACTTGGTATTGTTTCCCAGTACCACACTTAGTACTGTAGCCAGGGTTGACACTTAGTGTGGTTTCCATGTACCGCACCAGTTTCTTATACTAGGAAAAGTACTAATACATATTTGTCCCTGGCTACATATTTATTTGATCAACTGCCTTGAACAAATCTTTTTCCATGCGCGAAGTGCAACTGCTATAGAGGTACTATATGAATTACACTAACATAGATACACTTCCCAATGAGCACAATGTTGAAAATTCATCTTTGATGGCCAACATTTCAGCATAAACCTCCTCTGTTCTTGGGCGATCCTTGGGTGACATCTCAGAACATTTTAGACCAAGATTTGCTAGTTGCATGGCACAGTGCTGCATTTCAACCATTTCCTGTGCTCTGTCTTCACCTTCATGATATCCAGTGAGATTTGGTTCTAAAATGTTATGGATATTCAGTGGAAGTGATGATTCCACAAAGTTCCGGATGTTTAAACCATCCTTGAACATGTCATCAGTTGGTTGCCTTCCTGTAACAATCTCCAGCAGAATAATTCCATAGCTGTAGATGTCACCCTCAACTGAGATTTTGCACCCCACGCCATACTCTGCAATTTTGTGCAAAACTTAATAAGAAAGTCCTCCACTTAGCTATTTCAGAAAATTGGGAAAAATATAATAAGATGCCAAAGCATCATTTACAGGACAAATATCTTGTATATACATAAGTACAATTCATTCTGATTAAAAAAACAAGAGTGAAACATGTGCTCACCTGGTGCAATGTAACCGATAGATCCTCTTGGTCCTACAGCACTCGATGAATTATTGAATCCTGTTGAAAAGTCAACAGAAAGAAACTTTGCAAGACCGAAATCACTGAGAGATGCAACCATTTCATCATTCAAAAGGACATTGCTTGGTTTCAGATCACGATGTACCAAAGGAGGAGTGCATCGATTATGAAGATAGTCCAATGCAGCAGCAATATCCACAGCTATTGCTATTCGTGTGCCTAAACTCAATGGTCTTTTCGTGCTTTCTGTGCAGTCTTTCTGATGGAGCCAGCTTTCTAGGTTACCATTTACCATGTACTCAAGAATGAGTGCTTTGAATTCATTTCCAGTTGAATCAAACGTTGAACAGACACTAATCACTCTTATAAGATTCCGATGGCGAATGTTTCTCAATGCCTCACATTCAGAAAGGAAGTTACTTGGTGCTCCAAATTGGTCGAGCCTGAATACCTTTATGGCAACTGCACATTCTTCAACCTTGAATTGACCTTTGTACACCAATCCAAATCTTCCGGATCCAACAAGACTGTTAGGAGAGAAACCATTTGTTGCTTTGAATAAATCACCATACGAGAAATTCTTTAGCTTCTTTATTGACTGGTTGGATAGTTGCTTTACTTTCCTTCTCTTCTTCAAAATAATGACGGCAACACACGCCATTGTGACTGCAGCTACACTAGCAAGTGAAACCAGAACAGCTAAAATGTAGGCATGCTTCTTTTTTTGGGGTCTTGATGTGAAGCACTGTGGTACTTGTAGATCTGGAGACATTGCGCACAACTTATTGTTTCCTTGGATGTACACATCATTTGGTTTAGCAAAGACGCCGCCTCCAGGGACAGGGCCCTCAAGGTCATTGAAGGATAGATTTAGAATCTGTAAAGTGCTAAGTAACTCCAAAAATTCAGGAATTCTACCAGACAAGTTATTCTGGGAAAGATCCATCACATTGATGCCTTTTAAGTTGATGAAAGAATCTGGGATGCTTCCTTGCAGATTATTTGCTTCTAAGTGGAGTGACTCCAGAAGAAGGCATTGACCAAGTGTGGAGGGGATCTCACCTGATAATCGATTGTTGGAAAGACTAAGTGAATTCAGATTGATCAATCCACCAATCTCAAACGGTATGTCTCCAGTGAGTTTGTTATTGGACAAGTCTAAGCCATCAGAAAGTGTAGATATCGAAAACAGTTCCCATGGAATGCCTCCGTACAAGCTATTGGAAGAAAGATTGAGTTTTGTCAGTTGTTTGCAGCCCTCTAAACTAGAAGGTATGAGCCCGGTCAAATTATTTTCCTCGAAACGAAGTTCAGTAAGCTGCTCTAACTTCCCAATTGATCTTGGGATATCTCCAGAAAGTTGGTTTTTGGATATGGTCAGAATCGACAAGTTTTGGAGGTTCCCAAGCATGTCTGGAATTTTCCCTTTAAGAAAATTATTATCTAACTGAATTACTGTGAGATTCGTGAACTTTCCTATCTCTGATGGTATAGAACCTGTGAATTGGTTTTCTTTTAGAACGATGATCTCTAAGCTTTTTGGTATATCGGTGATATAAGTAGATATTATACCTTGGAGGTTGTTGCTATCTAACCATAATTTCTTTAAGCAGGTGCAGTTGACTAGAGAGGACATGAAAGACCAATCTCCAGCTTCAAGCCTATTTTCACCTAGATCTAGGTAACTCAACAAGGTCAGGGATCCCAGTGAAGGAGTAACACCTGTGAATGCGTTGGTACGGAGATCTAGAGATTGCAATTTTGTGGCATTGGCCAGTGAAGCTGGAATTGGACCTTCAAATCTGTTCCTTTCCACTATCAACTGTGTGATGCTTGTAAGGGTGTTGCCGATACTGGCGGGAAGTGTACCGACTAGTTGGTTGGACCCAAGTCCAAGATAAGTAAGAGACGAGATGTTATAAAGTGCAGGTGCAACGGTGCCTGACAAGTTATTATAGGCCCTGTTTACTTGTCATGCAAACCCAAAATATTTCCTCTTCCACCCATCACATCGAATCTTTAAACGCATGCATGGAGCATTAAATGTAGATAAAAAAACTAACTAATTGTATAGTTTGTCTGTAAAGTTTGAGACGAATCTTTTGAGTCTAATTAATCCATGGTTGGACAAATTTTACCAAATAACAACGAAAACAGAGATGTGCTGTTGAACATAGCCATAGGTGAGGTCTAGTGCTTGCAGGGTTTTAAGCTTACCTAAGCTCTCTGGAATCCTTCCTCGTAAACTGTTATGAGAAAGCAGTAAGAAAGCCAGGGAAGAAAGATTACCAAGTGAGCTAGGAATCTCTCCCGAGAGTCTATTTTGGTATAAGCCAAGGTAATTCAGTGTTGAGGAAGATGCCTGCGAGAAAGGTGGGACAGACCCAGAAAGAGCATTGTGTGATAGATCTATGTAAAACAGAGATGTGCTGTTGAACAGAGGAGTGTGTATCTCTCCTGTAAGGCTATTATTCTGAAGATTCACCCACGTCAGGTTTTTGCTGATCTGCCCTAAAAGTTTAGGAATGCTTCCTGTCAGATTATTGCTGGGGAGAAACAGTGTGTAGAGATTAGGAAGCAGGCCAAGGTGTGGTGGGATGCTTCCCTAAAGATTATTGTAGCCAAGAATAATAGTTTGAAGGGATGAGCACTGGGCAAGACTTGGAGGGATCTCACCTTGTAGGGAATTGCTATCAAGGTCGATCGTGTCGAGGTGGGAACATGCGGATATTGCCTCTGGTATCTCACCGCGAAGGGAGTTCATGCTGAGGTTGAGGTACCGAAGCTGGGTTAACCGGCCGATATCAGGAGAAATCTGGCCATCGAGCTGGTTGTTGGGCATGTGGATCCTTTCAAGGAAGCTGAGGTTGGCGACACAAGGGAATATGCTGCCAGCGATGTTCTTGGATTCAAGGTCCAGTGCAATGACTCGAGATGCCTGCTGTCTGCTGCCGCATGTCACTCCATGCCACTGGCAGAATGCAGGGGAGTCGTCTCTCCATGAGGCCAATGCACCTGATGGGTCGCGGAGTTGAGATTTGAGATAGAGGAGAGCACTGGATTCATTCAGTGCTGCGGGTGATGTGTAATGACACAGGGCAAGGAAGTGGATGGAGATGAATGCAAGCAGCGGCAGGATGGAAATGCTGTGAATGGCTATGTGAGACATTGTTTTTATGCATATATGGATGGATGGATGGATGGATGTGTAGATCATCCTGCTGCCTTGGGCTTGGGCTAACCGTATATGATGAGGTTATATAGAGCTCCATGTCTATTGCACTGTATGAATCTGACTTCACAGTTTATAATGGATGGTTTATCTTGTGCATGTGTAATTTTCCACATGATACAAGCCTGTCACCCTCTGCTTCTTCAGAATAAAGGAGCTTTTATATTGCGCTGTGATGTACAAAATAAAGGAGCTTGCAGACAATTTGGACAGCTCAGTCAACACGTTTCCTGAAAGTATGATAAGTGAATTATTTGACCAATGTAGAATGGCCCAGATTTTCTATGCGCCTGATGTACACAAAATAAAGGAGCTTGGAGCCAATTTGGACAGCTTATTCAACACGTTCCTAAGAACATGACAAATACATTATTTGATCAAAGTAGTGCTAATAGGCACTATATCACTGCTATCTCATGTACTAGTCATGTTCTTTTCACAATAATGTTTGTTGGGGAGTAAAATGCCATAGCAAACAAGTGAATCAGAGAGCTCCTCCAACACCAGTTCTCATAAAGCTTGAAGTCGATGGAGAGGATTTGAAATCTACAGAGTGGAAAGGAGAGAGAAAAATATCAAAACGAGTGAGAATAATGAAACACCACATTTGCCCATACTTTGTATTTGCATGTGAGTATCATGCATTTGACCAATCTAGAAGACTATAAGAGCAAGTGATGATGTCTAGTATCATGCACCTTTTCATTTTAGAAATAAGCATCCGGTTTGCCTGGCATAGATTAACAGACGAGGATCCAAAACAAAGAAAATGTGATATTCAAACAGTCAAAAAAGAAAGTCTCGGTCAACTACACAAAGCTTTGGAACAGGACTCATGCATTATGACCAAAGGACCTACTAGCCCGGAATGATTTCTCCCATTTTTTTTAATTCACAGTAGACACCAAGTTCCAGGCCATTCAGTTAGACTAAACAGAACTAATTGGTTCTTTAGTTCATCTTAAATCTCAGGTATCCAAAAAAAAATTCGGTTCATCTTAAACTGGGTTGCCATCCGACATGAAAATCGAGCATTCAGTGCATGTGTAACTTTCTACTCCCGCCGTCCTAGAAACAATGTAAATCTCTTTTTAGAAGTCAAATAATTTCAAGTTTAACCAATTATATAAATACAGTAACTTCTGTGATATCGAATAAGCATTATAGTAGATTAATTATATAACATATTTTATAGTAAATCTATTTGAAGATATAAATGTTGGTACTATTTTTTTTATAAATTTAATCAAACTTAAATTTATTTGACTTGTTCTTAACCTAAAATTGCATATTTTTTTTGGATGGAGTGCAAGATACAAACCTGTCACCCTCTGCTCGCGCCGCCCTTATCCTTCCGCAGCAGCAGCCTCATCCACAGCGCCAACCGTGCGACGAAAACGGAGGAGCTCGCTCTCATCCCGACGCCGCCGCACAGCGTCTCGCGCCCGTTCCCGTTCTCTCCGCAATTCGGCCCGTTTTCCATGCCAATCAACGCTATAAAGCTCACCACACCCCCCTGCGCATCCCCTTTCCCATCTCAACGCCACCAGACGAACTCGCAGCCGCCGCAATCCTAACTCGCGCCGCCAGCTCGGGTTCCGCCGGCTCGCTATGTCGCCGCCGAATTCGACTCGTCACCGGTCGTCTTCACGTGGTACGGAGTCGCCCCGCACTGTTTTCCCTCTCTCTGGCTCTTTGTGATGCTCACATGCCGACACCGGACTTTACAGGGGGTCGCCGTCTGCCATTCTTGCCCGTGAGCCATCTCCGCCTCCGTATTCACGTCGGTGAGAACCCCATTGATCTCCTCTTCCTTCCTGTGAGAATCCCGTGCCAATCCATGGCCTCTAGTGCCATTTTCACTCGCACCGGCGAGTTTTCTCGTCGCCGGCAATGGCGGGCCGCCGCGCCGGTCGTCTTCTCCGGCCGTGTCTTTCCCCCTCCATCTTCTATTCTAGCTCGTTCGTTTTAGATCGGACGGCCCTGATCGCCCCATACCCCTTCGTGGTTGGTTTTGGTAAAGAGACCCTGAGATTCTTTAGAATTGCGCCCGCCGTCCCTAACCAGATCCGAAATCCCGAAATTTGATTTATTTTATTTCGTAATTAGTTCACAGTAATTACATAATTGCCATCCAGTACATATTTTCAGCATAACTTTCTCGTTTTAACTCCAAATTGATCCATTCAAGCTGCGTTAGGATCGTAGCGACATAATCTAGATATTTATCATACTGTTAGTCATGTTACTCACTATTAAATTTCATGGTTAGATTAAATCTATTAAAAATGCTATAGGAAATCTTAATTAATTCGTAACTTGTTTATTCTAGCTTCGATTTATGTGATCTTTGTGTCTGTGTGATCGTAGCGAGTTGTAGATTCACTTTATAAACCTTTTATATTGATTTACCTCTGTTGGTGTACTGTTCTAATTTATAGTCCTTGTTGCTTTGCATGATTGAACTTGGAATGCGTGTTGTTGCTTGTTGTTCGGGTATAGATGGTGAGTACTACGCCGGTGACCAAGAGTACTACTGTGATAACCCCGAGCAGCAGGAGCAGTACGAGCAAGGCAAGTATAATATGGGAAATTCCTTATGGTCCTATTCACCTTTTAATTAAAAGTCATGACTTATGATGATGATGATGATGATGAGATTATAATGATAATCAATTTCTCTTCTTAATTCCAGTAGGTGATCATGTGGGTTAAATGGGAGCTTACGCATAACTTGATGATAATTAATAATAAAATGTTGATCTACTAAAAGTGCTAACCGCAGTCAACCGTGTCTATCCTTTTTGAGCCCCATGAATCCTCATACTATACTTGCGGAGTACAAGTGTACTCACACTTGTTATTATTTCGTTTTTGGATAAAAATCCCGGATGGGTAACAGATGACAGCTTCTACGAGGATTTCCCCAAAGATTACTAGGTTTGGGTCAACCAGTCAGCCTTCCGTGTGGAGAAGTCACTACGGTTGAGAGTGTTATTTACTTTTCCGCTTGTTTTATTGAGAACTACGTGATGTAATAATGTGACGTATGTACACAGTGATGATACTTCTGTTAATTTATCGGCTTATGTGTGTGACTATTCCTGGGGAGCACATAAGATGTATGCACTCTATATTGTTCTTTAATTGTAGTGTGACAATACGCCATCGGTGACATACACTACACGGATTATCTCATTTGACATGGGTGTGTTCTACTTGATTTATACTAGATTTTCTATGTAGTCTACTTACGTTTGTACGAACTTGGATGTGTACTTTATGACACTTGGTTTCTATCGACTTGATTTGAATTATTGTCAACATGTATACTATCTCATTATATCACATAAGTATTTTTCCATGTATATAATCTTGTAGACTTTTCAAATTGATGCATTTGAAATTTTTGAATACATATTGTTACATATATACACATTATATATGTATATTAAATTTAAAGTATCAATTTTCGAATAGATTTGTAAAGGTGGCTAGGAACAAGGCCAGCCTCTCGAAAATAGATATGTAGCCTCTAAAATTCTATTTTTAGAGATGGCTCTTGTTCCTAGCCATCTTTAAAAATCAATTTTTGTCTCTAGAAATCGTTGCGGAGCTAGCCGCCTCGACAGAGGCTTCCCAGCTGCGAGGTGCCTGATCAATTACACTTCTTGTCAAAAGGATAGTGACAGCATCCAAACGTGTCTTGTAAGTGATGTCGTAGTCACAAGAAGCTGCTTCCCTTCACTACCGGAAACGGACAATTTGCCGGGTGTTTTTTATCGGGCACCCGGCAAAGACATTATTTGCCTGAGTGCCAGACCCAACGGCACCCGGCAAAGAAATGCACCCTGCAAATCAGCCTTTGCCGAGTGCCGGGCACTTGGCAAAGTCTAGCCTTCGGCAAAAATCGTTCTTTGCCGAGTGTTGGACACTCGGCAATGCTAGGCCGTCGGCAAAGGTGGTCGACGTGACAGTGTCCACCTGCCGTCATCCTTTGCCGAGTGCCGCGCCGTTAGGCACTCGACAAAGCATTTTTTATTTTTTTTAAATTTCTTTGCCGGTTGCCCCCTAACCTGGCACCCGGCAAAGAATTTTTTTATTTTTTTTAAATTTCTTTGTCGGGTGCCCCCTAACCTGGCACCCGGCAAAGGCTTCTTTGCTGGGGCCCAGGGTGGCACCTGGCAAATTATTTATTTTTTTTGTTTTTTTGCCCCATTTTTTTGTGGGGTCTTGCTACAGTAAATAAATCCCTATTTCAAAATTTGGGACAATTTAGAGTTTTTGAACTATATTTCCTTAATTTTTTTCGTTTCATTGAATTTTTGCGACTATTCCAAATTTGAATTGCGGGTACATGAAATAATGGAATTTGGTTATTCAAAAAATGGTATTCATGATATTTAGGATATGTCGAGGCTGTATGCAGGAAGTGGCATGAATTTTCACGCATCATGTTGTCGTAACATGATGATGTACTCGCGGGGAAAGTGTATTTAAATTATATAAAATCCAAACGAAGTCTGAAAATCACGAAACTTGTCGATGTGTCTTGTTGTTGCATGTGGAGGCCGTGGTAAAAAATTCAAAAAGTTTCTAGCAAGTTGTGACATCGGATGCCCGTAGCTCCACAGCCCCCCCGCAGCGCCGGCGCCTGCCCGCCCCGTCCTCGGCAGCCGCCCGTGCGCCGGCGCTCGCCCCCGCGCCGCCGCCCGCCCCGTCCCCGTCCGCCGCCCGCCCCATCCCTGGTCGCCACCCCAAGGTCGCTGGCGCCCCGATCTGCCCCCCCCCCCAGCGCCCGCCCGTCCTCCCCTCCTCCACCACCGGCGGCCGGCCGTCCTCTCCTCCTCCACCACTGGCGGCCGGCCGTGCCTCCTCGCCGCCCCCCTCGGTAGGATGCGGTAGTGGCAGCGGCGGTGGCGGTATGGACCAAGGAGCCTAGGATCAGACACTGCAGGCCTGCTAGCGGCAGCCCACAACCCGTGCAAGCCATGACAGCAGGTCCCCTCCGAGTTCCATTGTTCCTCTAATTAGAAGTTTTTCTCTTGTGGAGGGCGAGGACGAGGACTTCGTGAAGACCATCGACTGAGCCAAGTACTCAGGTTAGGGTTTCCTTTCTCCACTCCTCTTGTGAAGTGTGTTGTCTGTTCTGCGGTCGATTTGCAATCGGCGACTATAAATGGGTGTGATCTATGTGTAATGCGAGAGGGTGATGGGGAATAGGCAGATCACAGAAGCCCTTCCCCTTTTATGACTGTATGAAAACGCTTAAAAACATATATTTGATAAAATTCTTGGAAGCCCTATGTACTAAATAACTATTGCTTTTTGAGGAAGTACAAAAGAGGAGTTGAATAAAGAGAAACTTGGGATAGAAAGAACTTTCTGCTTGCATCTCTGCATGTAACTCGACAGCTTCACTTGGAACATCATCCTGTATTGTGCCATGAGATTAACGAGGCTATTGGCTTACAAGCTATTTTGTTTGTTGCATGTTTTAGTTCCCAATTTGACCACCTCTGATTGATAGTCCGTATATGCAATAGATGATAATCAAATTGAGTTAGTGTATGGTAGCATGTGAAAAACATTTTTAAATGTTTTAAAATTTATCTTTGTAGCAACTTCTATGCACTTGTGAAAAGCCATGTTCTTTTCACTTGAATCACTTAGAAGGAACCCTTGAAAAGCCATGTTTTGACCAGCCAAGGAAGTTTCCCGCTAGATATTTAGTACGTAGCCTTTCTCGTGTCTTGCCACTAATAAGAAGTATAAGCTCCAACAGAAACTATAATTAATTCAGTTGTGGCCAGCAGTTAATAATCTTCAAATGTACTCCCTTGATATCGCTGATGAAACATTGTAGCCATTTTTTATCAGCTAGTTCATGTATCTTTCAGTTTTAGTTTATGATATAAAACAGTGTAGCCATATTTGCTTTCTGTTAGATATCCTGTGGTGCTGAGAAGTGTTGTCTTCAGTTCTACTATTTGTCTCAGATCAAGTTTATTTGCTTTCTGTTACTGAAACAAGCTCTTGCTGTTTTCAGGTTCGTGATCTTGATTTTGCCATACAGATTAGAAAATAGTGTGCGAAGCTGATTGTCTCACCGGCGTAGGGTGAAGGTTTGTATCTTTATCAGTGAATTCGATTCACATATATGAGGCTATCCATAAAACCTGTTACAACTTAGAGCAACTTCTATATGCTTGCAGTTCTCTGCAACGTGCTACTGTTCATTACAATGTAATTTTGATTGGCCTTCTCAGGAAATCAGAAATAGAACCTGATGTAATATGAAATCCCTAGAATTATTGGATGGAAACAACTTTGCATTGATTTGGTTCACGGCGGGAAGCTCGAGGGGCGGAAGGCTTCGGTTCGCTAGCTAGCTGGACAGGAGGCTTCGTTGTGTTGGGACCGGGACGAGAGCAAGGCGAAGACTGCGGCGAGTGGGCGGGGGAGAAGAGCGGTTGGTTGCAGTGGTGGCTGGCGGCGCGGCGAGGGGAGGCCGGGTGGTGGGTGGAGAGAGAATGGGAGGGGAGCTTTGGCTGTTTCGCAACAGGAGTTGTTTATTAATGGTGGTGGAAGCATGGCCCCTGGTGTGGTGGATGACGAGGACAGGTCCCTGAAAAGTTGTGATATTGCAACAATGGCCCGTCGGGTGGTGTTTAAATCCAGGAGAGTCTAGGGTGTCACATCGGTGTCAAGTGAGAGGGTTTGGATAGCAGTAATAAAATAAATTATAGAAGTCCTCAGTAATCCGCGAGATGAATTTATTAAGCCTAATTAATCTGTCATTAGCATATATTTACTGTAGCACCACATTGTCAAATCATGGACTAATTATATTTAAAAAATTCGTCTCACAAATTAGTCTCAATCTGTGCATGTAGTTATCTTTCTAGTCTATATTTAATACTTTATTATGTATGTATCCAAACATCCGATGTGATAGGACTAAACTTTAGGAGGAGAAATTAAACGAGGCCATCCGTCCCAAAAAAGAATGTAATCTTGGGTTTCAAATCTTGTCTTAAAAAGAATATAAATGTAGACTTGAAATCAACTTTTCAATAGGACCAACCTATTAAAAATACCACTACATGTCTAAAAACTAGGAGTATTATATTCTATATTCATCCACAAGAAGAAGTTCCAGAAAGTAACCATTATTTTTTTAGTTTCTAGAATGATAAAGTAGGGGTAAATGTGTTATTTGACACCTACACTAATCTTACCTCGAAAATTTAGATTTATATTCTTTCTGGGACGGAGGGAGTACAATGCTACGTTGCAGTTGTAGTACATATCTCAGCTACAACCGGATACAATCACAATCGGTGTATGCCTTTGGGAATATAGAGAGATCTCCAGCATATACCAGTGTAAATATAAGAAAAAAAATGTGCTACTTTTCTCAAACACGTATAAGAAAAAAAATTTGATTGAGCAAGGAAAATGCACATATATTTAGCACATGCTCTCTCTATCCCGAAATATAAGATATTGATTGAAGCATTTAAACTTTTTTCTAAGTTACCCTCTCTGTCTCTAAAAGATTCAATTTATAGAGTTATCCAAAGTCAAACTTTTCAAACTTTGACCGAATTTATAGGAAAAATCATCAAAATTTATGATATCAAACTAGTATATTAGATGTATCTTAGAATATATTTTCATAATATGCTCATTTCATGTCACAGATGTTGCTATTCTTTTATATAAAGTTGGTCAAACTTTAAAAAGTTTGACTGGCACAGATTCTAGGAATTGATTCTTTCAGAGACGGAGGGAGTATAAAATATCTAAGTGAACTCCAGCAAAGCACCAATCACATACGTACATGCTATTAGTGTCTAGTATCATCAAGTTCGAAATATGATAGGCAGATAATAGAGGGTTACATGTGTCATTTATTCTCCTCCATAATGTATCTTAAAATTCCTCACGTGTAATCTATGTAAGGACCTATTTGCATCACTTAGCGCTAAAAATTAGCAGACCTGCTTATAAACCTGTTGATTATTAGTTAGAGGACTGCAAACTATTAGTTCCATTTGCATATTTGGAGTTGCTAATTGGTGCTAATAGTTCATGTACACCTTCAACTCACTCCAACCACCTATTAGCGGGTGGATCCAAACAGCCACCTGCTCAAAAAATTTAGTGGCTATTATCTATAGGCTAGTTAATTTTTAGTGCTAATGGATCAAACAGACCTTAAGATTCCTAGGAATAGCTTTATAAAATAGAAAACAAAACAAGTATAGTAAGTAAGCCGTTAAGAAACAAACCAAGGACCCTCACTGTCACTGCAATGGTACTTGACGTTATTTATATAAATAAATAAACTAACGAAACAGGGACCCAAGCCCTCATTCGTAAGACTTCATTTTCACCTCGATCGGGAAGCTTCCGTATAGGATTCCCTGTGACTCTTCCATTCAGCCGGTTTTTCTCTGACTGCAAGCGGGCCCGCCCCACGTGGCAAGGTCGCTGAGCAGCCAGACGGGAGGCACAAAAAAAAAGGCATCGCGGTGGGACTTTCCGTACGGTCCGCCCGTGGGTCCCACGTAAAGGAGCGTGGCTGGCCGTACGTATCCAAGGACGGGCGTATCTGTGCTGCCTCGGTAGCGACCGTGACCGAATCCCCTCTCTTGACTTTCTCATCCCATTCTCAATCTCGACGAAAAGAAAACACAAGAAAAAGAGTCGACGCATGACGTGTCGCCGCGAGGACGGACAGATCGAACTGAAATTTCGTTCAAGATGTAGGAACCGTGTGGCAATTTCGTCTTTTGACATTTTTATTTTGGGGTTGAATTCAACCGCATCTTCGATATGAAAAGAGGTACATCTATGCTTTCCGAGCCAGCAGAGAGTAGTCCTACAGGTGGTTGGAGCCAAATAAAAATATACGTTAGCTTGATCTTTTCTTTTCATATAGTTTTTCGACGGGCCGTTGTTAGATTCTTGTGGAATGCTCCGTTCATCGGTTTCAATGTTCAACCCCCATATAATACTATCCACTTGTTTGGGTCTTGGTTTAAAGAGTTCTGCTCTAGAATTTACAAACCGAGCAATAGTACATGGAGTAGTCGTGATATGCTGGGCTTTATGGTTGAGTAGAAATAATATTGTGTTTAACGAAACAACTACTAATTCTTTTCTACAGAGACGTACTGGATCATCAGGTTTTGGTCTCTTTTGTCTAAGGCACGGTTTGGATGCCAAAATTTTTGGCAAAACGCTACTGTAGCGTTTTCGTTGTTATTTGGCAAATATTATCCAATCATGGTCTAATTAGGCTTAAAAGATTTGTCTCGTCCATTTCGTCTAAACTGTGTAATTAGTTTTATTTTTTATCTATATTTAATGCTTCATGCATTCGTCCAAAGATTCGATGTGACGGGGAATCTTGAAAAATTTGACATTTTGGGGTGCAACTAAACAGGCCCTAAAGAGAAGGAGAGAGTAACTTTTTTTTCGAACAAAAGAGAGAGTAACGTTGAAGGAAGGGTGCAGCCGCTTGGAATTTATGGTGATCCAAGTTTCTAAAAAGTTAGGTTGGAGCCACCAAAGAAGGATAGAGAACCAGGGGCTTGTTTGGTACGTTTGTTGGTTTGCCTATGCTTACCTGTCAAGCAAGGCCAGCCTTGCTAGAAGTAGAGAGCCGATTCGGCTCGCTTAGCTTGGCGAGGGAAAATCTTGACAGCATTGGCCTCGAGACGAACGACAAACTAAAGAAACCAAACACTGCTAGACTATTAATTCCTCACCCAGCTAGACAAGCTGAGGGAACCAAACGGCCCCTAACTTTTCCTTGTCTTTTGTTACGGTATCTGTTTGTGAAATACACCTTTGGGTTGTGATGAACCACTATACTCATTCACGTTAATTTATTAACGATGTCTCCGGTTCTAAGGTATTTTATTTTGAACAAAACTGATCTAGATTAAGCTTCGACAACCTTGATTTCAAGTTTTCAACTAATACCATTTGAAATATTTAGGTTGAATAAATTCAAACATTATTAGCCTCAATAAGTACTCTAACAAAATTTTGTATTTGTTTATTCGATTTGTATACTCCTGATAACATATGAAATCATAGTTAATGCTATCCTTCGGCTGGGGCTGTTGTCCAAAACAGAAGAAAATATAAAATGGATGACATGCATATTTAGTTAACTATAAAATCGATGGTAGGATCACTAATTGTTCCTATTTCAAGTTATTTGATGAGGTATAACTATTTTCATCTCATGCATCCACACAACCAAACACAGATTAAATCATCCAATCAAACGCCTAATATGAATGGCCTTATCCAGGAGCTGCGGTGCCATTGTGTATGGGTGGGGCAAGGGTTCGGAGGTTATCTCGATCTGTGTGAGAAAATCTTCTTCTTAAACCAGAATACCAGGGGTTGTCTAGCCACCGCGGATCGAGTTTTTTTTAATGGCCTTATCAAAAACCATAAATCCCTTTGCAGTCTTTGCTCGTCTTCCTAAAACGGTAAAAGAGATTCCATATTTAAGCTGCATTCTTTGAATAATATTTTTTTGAGAATTATACAGTACAACGTAGACGCCCACAACACGCACGCACACTCATCTCTATGAATATACATACGCAAACCTTACTCCTATGAGCACTTCCGAAGGACTGAGCCGGTAGATCTCGAGATTCACGAAGTCACCATAGGCGCCTCGCTGTCGACGGAGACGTCGTCTCCCACTGAAAGCATAGCGCCGTTAAACCCTGGAATAAATCCAGAAAATTACGAGCACCCGTGCCAAGTCGAGGACTTGAACCCGAGTAGACAGTTCCACTACAAACAAACTAACCTCCCACATTCTTTGAATAATAGACCACTGTCGAGGCCTGCACATGTAAGCCCATACCACTTCAGGTGGGCTCGCGGCCCACATGCCAGCCTCCCCGGGCTTGCTTGCTTGCAAACGGGGAGAGGCACACACCGCGTGGGCCCGCGGCCCGCTGCTGGGTTTCCATCGAGTTGGAGAAGAAATCGGACGATTTCGCCCACATGCCAGGCCCGCAGCCCCGTCGGGGCAGATACTAGTACTGCTGCTATTGCCAAGAAGTTGCTCATCTGGGTGAAAGGCGGCAAGCCGAAGATGTTTGTGAGCAGGTGTGTGAAGGCTGTTGCGGAAGCAGAGCGCTACCCTTTCGCGTTGGCAACGCTTGGTGTGGCGATACAAACCGGCTATGTGATGGCAGAGTTTTGGCGGTGACTATGATGATGACGTGACGACGACGATGATTATGACGATGACTATGATGATGATGTGACGACGATGATGATTAGGACGCCTTCTGGCGAAGACGAGGAGTAGCTATATGCTTCGACTTCGATTCTATCTGTAGCAGTGGTTTTTCTATTATTATTATCCATCTCCATAGTTTTTTTGTTATATATGGCGAAACATGAACGGCACTTAACATTCCGCCATATAAATAGGTCTCTGTAATTGTTATGACTATTATACCAACATATATATCAGTTATTATTACTTGTTAAAAAAACTCACGTACCTACATATGTGTGTTCTGTGATGGCTGTACGTGTTGGAGAGACGCATGCGATGCTGAGATCGAGTGAACTTATTAAATTATGAGCGTGTAATAGTGCATGTCAGAGCAAGATTAAATATGTGAATCGTGACGTGCGAGAGTTGCGACATGGGTATCATATGTATCTTCCTTAAATAAGAGGTCTTATAAGCTTTTTAGGTTCGTCTATCTAATACACTATACTCCCTCCGTCCACAGGCCAATGCAATTCTCGCTTTTTCAGAAGTCAAATAATTTAAATTTTGACTAAAATTATATAAAAAGGTACTGACACATTGTAGACACAAAATAAGTACCATTAGGTAAGTTATAGAATATATATTTTCATAATAAATTTATTTAGGGACATAAAAGCTAATACTATTTACTATAAACTTAGTTAAATTTGAACTAATTTGACCGACACGACTACCATATAGTTGCATTCTTTCAAGGATGGAGGGAGTACGAGACTGATCTTCTACATGGCCTTAAGCTCAAAAGCTTGGGGATCGACTTCTTGTAATGTGTGGTACATGCCTTAAAAATAACGGAGGTTGGCCTTGTAATGTGTGTTCTAGTGATCAATTGGCGGATGGCTTCACCAAACCAATAGTGGTATCCAATAAGTTGGCTCGATTCAGAAGCAATCTCGATCTAGTGGTCAGTTGAGATTGAGAGGGGGTGTTAAGAGATGCCTTACAGTCATGATCAGCTAGGTTGTTACAGGCTTGGAGCCCAAGGCAGGCGAGTTAGTTTAATTTCTTTTGTGAATATCTGTTGTAGTCCTTGTTTGTTGTACAAGCCATGTCGGAGGTCGTTTCCGTGCCCATATAACACGTAGTCGAGACCTCTAGCGAGGTATCTTGTTCCACCCATTTTCACATGCCGCTAGCCTGCACCCCATTTGGGTCACCCACGCGTTCCTGTGGTTGGTTGGCGGTGGCCCATGGGGATTGAAGGAGGCAACTTTGTTTGCCGGGAGAGACGGCGAGGAAGCGAGTATATGAGTTGAGAAACTTTGCGAGAGCTCAGGCTATGGCTGAAGCGGGCGAAGACCCTACCAATCCAAGATTGGACGTTCCTTGTTGTGTCTTTGCCAGATCCAATAGCCAAAGAGTTAACGGGCGATGTGGCTCTATCCATTAGCCCGCTTTTGGCTCAGGATTCGTATATCATAAGTACTCTAATAAAATTTTGTGTTTGCTTATTCGTTTAGTGTACTCCTCAACATATATTATCAATACAAAACTCATAGCTAATGGTATGTTTCGGGGCTGTTGTCGAAAATAGCAAGAAACATTAAACGGGTGATGGAATCCATGTTAGGGTCATTGCTTGTTCCTATTTGAAGTGACGAGATTTTTTTATAATGAAAAGGTTCCAGCCTCTACCAGACATAGATATATACTGCTGAAGTGAGGAGATATAATAATATAACTATTTTCATCTCATCGACACAACCAAACATATAGGTTTAGGATTTAGGTCATCCAATCAAACGCTATATATGGATGCCCTTATTCAATCAAAGACCATAAATCACACAATCCCATCCAACCTTGCGCTTGCACTAAACACACACCCTGCTCGTCTTCTTGCACTAAACACACAATCCTCCCCCATCCATCGGCTGCTGGCCTGCTACCTGCCGCCCTGGCTTTGGCTGACTGGCTCGACGCCTCGGCCCTCGGCCGCCCGGGCGCAGCCACGTGCAGGGCCGCTCGCCACCGCCAGCCGGTGTAGGAGAGGCAGGGAGGAGGGAGCACAACCTGCCGGCCTGGAGCGCCACCGCCGCGAGTTGGAGTTGGGCGTCGCCGAGCGCTCGAGCTAGAGCCGCATTGCGATGCGAAATTAGAATGTGTGTGTGCGGTGTGGTGCGCCCCTGCCCCTTCGCCTAGCCCTAAGGGCCAAAATGGGTCAGAATCTGGAAATGGGCCTTGTTAGTTGTTGGCCAGATGGCCCGCAGGCGCCCAACCATCTTCCATTCTTCTTCAACCTCGCGGAGGTGGTGCTTGCTTGACCTCGACGGACTCAGGAACGCAGTCGCCAGCTGAAGAACTGAGGGGTAGTAGTGGTGCTCACCGGAGATGACCTAGGGCGGCCGCCCAAGCTCGCCCTATAGGTCGGTCCGCCTCTATTTTAGATCGACCATTTCTTGAGTTTGGCTAGAGGCTAAGAGCCTTAGAGTAGCTCCATCCAAGCCTTCAAGTTTTGCCACCCTATTCTCTCAGATGGAGGTCCATACTTCTCAGCCCACTCTAGCTATCTCCTTTTTTTTTCTACTTTACACTATATTATTATGGATATCTACTCACGGCCCCCACTTGTCAGCTTTATGGGAAGAGAGAAATGAGGAGCAAGGAGAGGACAAGAGGCTAGCTCCTACGTCTGGGGTACGTCTAGGGTTCTGGAGCGAGAGAGGATGATGAGAGCTCCTCAACATAGCTCGGTTCAAGAGCATGTTTTTTTTGTGTGTGTTTGAACTTTCATAATGGGACGAGGACTCAAGTAAGGTCTTGGTTGGAATTGCTCTTAGATTGACCGGGCAAGGAAAAAAAACAAAAGAGCATTACTGTCATTTCATTGTTTTTAACAAGCAGGAAAAGCGGAAAGCTATTTTACTAAACATATTTTTTAAAATAGCTTTGGTTATTAGCTCCACTTTAGCTTCACCGGCCGAAGTTAGAGAAAACTACGTTGACAGTGAAGAGTTGTACTAAACTGGACTTTACTCGCGTGGAAAGTGCATTGTATAAGCATCTTATATCGGAGCTTAGAGATAATACATCCGGTCTTCTTTATAAGCAGGCACCAAACCCCATAAGTGAAATGAATTAAACACCTACACATATCAACACACACGCGCAAGTTACGCAACATCAAACTCAACACATATGGCTGCCGATGCCGGTTTAGGCCTGCTCTTGGAGACGACGGCGGCGCAGCAGAAGCAGCACCAGCTGCGCCCAGCAGCAGCAGCAGCAAAAGCACCAGCTCAAATCACGAGCAAAGCCACCTCCCTCCTCGCCACCACCACCGCCAAGAGCGACGTCGTCAGCAGCGTGTCCTCTTCCTTTAGCTGCTCTTCCTCTTCCCGCGCACCGCCGACGACGCCGGCGAGCCGCTGCTCGTTCCTGCAGCGGTGCTTCTTCTGGCACGGGGAGCTCGCCGACGGCAGGGACATATACATCTTCAGTTCCGTCGTCTGAGGGTGCGCCGTACGCCCGTACAATACATGGTGCACATACGTATGGCCGGCCGGAGCCCGGAGGTTTGGCTTGTGACGACTAACAATGGCCTATGGTTTGGTCTCGTCGTGCTTGGAGAGTTGAAGGGCCGTTCTGCAGCGAGGAGTGCTGCTGCCGGCATATCCTGGCAGAGGATGACGACGACGAGGAGTGCGCCTCGGTCGCGGTCGTGGTGGCTGGCCAGCCGAGTAGATACAGGATGACCACCGAGGACTGGTGGACCTGCCACCGGCGGCCTGCCGGGGAGGATTGAAGAATCATCAAGGATCTCCATCACCTTCAGTCAGATAGCTTGTCCAAACCTACCAACCTGCCAACGTGTCTTACGTTGGGATAGTGTCACGGCTGATATAATCAGATTGCGGTTCAATTTCAGCGTTTCAAAATGATGGGTTAATTAAGACTTAAGATAATACTTTTTTTGTTTTTTGTTGGAGATGAATGCCTTTTGGAAGTTGCCTTCGTATACAGAGTGCTCTAATGAGTCCCACAACTCATTTTAGTCCCTATCATATCGGATGTTTGACACATATATGGAGTATTAAATATAGATTAAAAAATAACTAATTGCACAGAGTGTGATTAATTTGCGAGACGAATTTTTTAAGCCTAATTAGTCCATGATTTGACACTGTGGTGCTACAGTAAACATGTGCTAATGACGTATTGATTAGACTTAATAAATTTGTCTCGCGATTTACTGACGGAATCTATAATTTGTTTTTTTATTAGTATCCGAACATCATATACGACACCCCATGTAACATCCGATGTGACACCAACTAAACTTTAGTCCCTGAATCAAACACCCCCCACCCCACACACACATGAATGTATGATTATCTCCTGTTTGAGTGATAGTGAGATGGCTATGGCGTGATGTGTTCCAATGTTCCATATATGCATGCATAAGCATAACCTTTTTTTCCTCTTTTCTTCACTTTGTGTCTTTTTCTTTTTTGTTTTTATGAAAGGAGATTATATCAGCTTTTAAGAAAATAAAGCTAGAGTATCTCCAACATTTTGGCAAATTTTGTTTCCTAAAACTTTGGTGACTCCCAAATTAGTATGGGAAAGGAAAAAAGAGCCCATCTCCAATAGTTCTCCATAATTCACTTCCAAAAAACCAAAATTGTGGACCCACACTTTTCCGCTAGGTCGTGGTTTTCCTTTGGTGCCGTCGCCAGTTCGCGGCTCGACGCGTCGTCGCCGTTTCCTGCTCGCCGGACGCTGCTCGCTAGCAAGCTAAGGCCATGCACAAAAGCAAGTAGGGAGCAGAAAGCACATTAGCAGCATCTGCCGCCCAACAGCAGCAGGACCATGCCCTATCAGGTACTAGCACACAAGCCAAGGGAGCGAGCAGCAGGTCTTTTTTGCCGGTCATACAAACTACACAGCAGAGGCTGCTTCTGTGAATCACCAATGAAATACACGGGAAGCCCTTTCGTGCGCGGGAAGAAGCCGGCGGCGCGGAAGGATGCACGCTCGTGACCCGCACGCATATATGTGCGCTTAGGAGAGATTTTTGTGAAGTTGGGAAAGATGGGGAGGGAGGATGACAAACTATTAGAGATAGTTTTTTCTTATTTTGCTAAAAAATTAAGGATGAGAAAGTCGGATGGCAAACTGTTGGAGATGCTCTAAGTAGTGTTTCGAGCTTGGGATACTGCATACCAGCTAGCAAAAGGAGCTTCCAGCTCTGACCAACATCAAACAAAATGCTACGCCTATTACAGAAAGAAGATAGAGTAGAACACTGCTGCTTCATCGCCTCCTTGCTCATCTATTAGTCAATGAAGCAGTGAACTAGATTCTTTATCTCACTACTGTAAAATACACAATCGCTACCACGATATCACTATCGATTTTTGTTTACAACCAATAGTGATGTATCATTGCCGATTGTAACCAAGGATCGCTATTAAGAGCATCTCCAGAATGCTACCCAAAACAGGTCTTCTACTTGCTTGTTTGCATAGTCACCCATTTTGATATTACATATTTTTACTTCTAATTCCAGCAATACTATCTAAACTATCGCTTTCAAATCCATTCTAGCAGTCAATGACCATGTGGGACCCATATATCGTCCTCCTCCTTTTCTTGTCGTCATTAATGAACTCGGCCATCGAAAGGGCCGCCGACGGAGGAGGGGTCGTGCCGCTCGCTTGAGAGAGGAAGAGGGCTGGCAGGGACGAACACTATCGATGAGGGGGGTGGGGGGGGGTGCAACGAAGTTTGCCTGCGCCGAGAACGTCGTGTTGGGAAGTAAAGTCGGAGCTTGCACAGCTTGTGGCGCCACTGCTTGTGCAAGCCCGAGCGTCCGGCAAGGTCGAGTGGTGACCAAGGAGGTAGCGGTGGGGCGAACGATGATCGGTGACAGGATCCGTGGAGGCGTCGGGCATAGCTACCTATTGGCCCGACAGGAATGGATAGTGAAAAGGGGCTAGTATATAGGAGACTAAAAAAATTAAAAAGCCAGTTGGAACATTTTTTTTCTCTATATACTGTCCAAATTAGGGATAGAAAACCTGATGTGTCGGTCAAAACTTGGCCCATGTAAGCCAAAAGGCCACACCAAACTGTTTCAAAAAAAAACCCACACCAAACCCTCATCGGCCAGCTTTCCCGTGCCTCTGGCCTCTGCTCTGTGCCACCAGCTTCTGCTCCGCGCCGCGCCCGTGGCCACTTGCCCGCGAAGAGCCGCGCCGGCGAGGAGGGCCGACTTCCGGCCGATTTCCTTGGAGCGGAACCCGAGCCCACGCTGGCGAGGAGCGCCACAGGCCAGCGCACCCGAGCCCGTAGGCCTGAGAGGAAGACGCCCGTGGCCATGACGAATCCCCCGGCTCCCCTGCTCCGTGCCTCCGACACGCCGCCGGCCCCAAGGTCAGTGGCCTTGAGATTTTCCTTTGCTTTTGAGATTTGAACTGACGATTAGCTAGCTTGCTGTGTTGAATTTGCTTTGCTATGTGAAAACTGTGCAGCTGGCTAGGATTGTAGTGTTGGGTTCCTGAAACTACATGGAGAAGAGAATGCAGCTTAATGGACATGGAAAATTAATTAAACTACTTTTTTTTTGGGGGGGGGGGGGGGGCAGGATGTACTTAAGTTGAGAACTCCATGAACTGGAGTGGCTGCTGGCTTCTAAGCGGCAAGGGCTGCAGCTGTTTTTGGTCAAACAGTACCTCATGATAAACATTCAGTACTACACAGATTTATACAATTTTAGTTATATATATTTCGGTCTAAAATCCATGTATGGCTTGTAGCACTAGAGAAAGTACGGGCATATAGAGATAGTGATTTTTTCACATCTTACACCAGCTTGTTATTTTTTTAGTAGAATAATGACATTACATGGTTTGTTGCTAGGAGTGGTATTCAGCATTTTAGTCCTGTCAGTGGCCTGCAGCTTCTATTTTTATGTTTTTGATGATGATGTTTATGTTTAATCCTCTTTGCTTGGTGTATGTAATATGGGTTGAGAAAGATGGCTGGTCCATGCCTGCATATACCTACACTGTACCAGGTCTGCTGCTACCTTTCAGTATGAGGGTAGAGACCTGTCAAGTGAGCAGAGTGTACGGGTTCGCATTGCTTCAGGTTTGCACAACGCTGTTTACATGGCCCATTCCCAATAAAACGGTTTACTGCTGTGTGTTGTCAGTCATTATAACTAGAGGTCCAAGCACTAGTACCATTATACTGAGTGAGATTGTTCACTACTTTACCATGTTTTCAAAGAAAAAGGAGCCCTACACCTATATAGATAGTAGGCTATAACCAAGGAAAAGAAAAAAATCTACAAAGATCAACATTGAAGCAAAATATCTTTTTAGGGTGTGTATGCATAGGCTAGCCTAGCCTAGCTAAAATTTTAAGCCAGGCTAGCTGGAGCCTGCCTTGAGCAATGCAACCAGCTGTTGTTTGGTTGCATTGGCTAGCTAAGCCTGTATTAGGATTGCTTGTGTTTGGTTGTCTGGTCTAGCACTTGCACATGCGCACTTGCCCTCCGTCCCTTCCTCATCGCCGGCGCAAGCACACGACACACTCTCCCCTCCGTCGCAGCCGTGGAGATGGATTGCCGTTGGGCCCATGGCCACATCCCCTCCACTTGCCGAAACTGGATCTTGGCCGGAGCTCAAGGAGATGGAGGTGTGCTGCTGCTCCACCTCGTCGACCATCCTCGCGACGGCCATGGCGCCCAGCGGAGGTTCGGGAGGGCGGTGGTGCTGGCGCACCCGCTCCCGCGCCCGGCAGTTGTGGTGGCAGGTTGGCCCCACGGCGGCCACACAGGGGAGTTGTCTGGACGGCCTTCGAGCCATTCACGGAGAGTCCGCGCAGGGGAGTTGTCAAGGCGGTGGTGCTGTCACAGAGGGGGCCCAGGGGCTCGGGGAGGCCGCCATGGCGCCACGCCACCTCTTGCTCGGCTTCGTCATGGAGGACCGCTCCTCAGGCGGCTTCCTCTCGTCGGGGATCAACATTGGGTGAGATCCGGTCGCCTTCCACCGTGAGATCCAGTGGCCTTCCTCCGCGAGATCCAGGTGCCTTCCTCTCCTCCGCGAGATCCGGGCGCCAGCATCTCCTCCTCGGGCGGCTTCCTCTCCTCCGCGAGATGCGTGAGCGACCGAGGCACAGCTGCTCGCGCGGGCCGGTGCATGGCTGGGGCTACGCAGTGGCCGGAGCATGGTGGCCGGAGCTGAGGGAGATGGCCGGAGCATGGTGGTCGGAGCTGAGGGAGGTGGCCGGTGGACCCTCTCCCTTCATTGCGTGGACCCTCCCCTTCATCGTGATGGCTGGTGCTGAGGGAGGTGGCTGCCAGCGGTGAAGACAACGCAGTGGCAGAGTGGTGGAGGAACACTGACAGGTGGGCCCATAGGCTTGTACAAGCCTGGCTTAGATAGAACGCGGGGATTGACCGTTTCCAGCAATGCAGCCTGGCTCCCCCTTTATGGCTTCCACAAGCCTGGCTTAGAGACTATACAGGCAACCAAATAGACAGAACCTGCATTATGGAAGCATGGCAAGGCCCTTAGCCAGGCAACCAAACACACCCCTATGGCCCCCATGCGCATACTAACTTTAATTACATGTCTTGCAAACAGGGTTTTAATGCTAGGATATAGTAAAGCGTTTATATGAATGATTTTTCTTATTTATTGGAATTGACATTGTAGTTCAGAGGTTGTTGTTTAGTGAAAATGGCATGGTATTGTTCAGTTATGTGAAATTTGGTTCAGTTCTTCAGATTTCTAAATTTCAGAGAAGGTTGGTCATCTTGCTTTTTTGCATACTGGAAGATAGGTAATATGTGCTATGAAATGCAAAGTGGGAGGCCAGCTAGCAACGCATGATTGAAACGCATGTTATATAAATGCCTACATCAGTTATTGCTCGAAATAAAGGGCATTATGCTTTGCAGTTTATAACTAAGACTTGGTTATATATTATACGGGGGTGAAGTGCGTTGTATTTTAACACTATGGGCCAGTATAACATCACTAGTTTGATTGTATCAGTCATTAATGTTTCACAGGGAGTCCAAGTTATTCTAAAAGGGCTTGAATTTTTAGGTCATCACACAATTGGGTTATGATGCTTAGGGAGTTAGGGGTCACATAAAAACATGTGGTTATTCCGAACTAAACATGCGGTGGTAGAAGCTGTTATTGACACTTGGTATTGTTTCCCAGTACCACACTTAGTACTATAGCCAGGGTTGACACTTAGTACGGTTTCCAAGTACTGCACCAGTTTCCTATACTAGGAAAAGTATAGTACCGTTTCCAAGTACGGCACCATTTTCCTATACTAGGAAAAGTACTACAGTAATACTTACTTGTCCCTGGCTGCATACTTATTTGATCAACTGCCTTGTACAGATCTTTTTCCATACACAACGTGCAACTGCTACGGAGGTACTATGTGAATTACAGTAACATAGATACACTTCCCAATGAGCACAATGTTGAAAATTCTTCTTTGATGGCCAAGATTTCAGCATAAACCTCCTCTGTTCTTGGCCGATCCTTGGGTGACATCTCAGAACATTTTAGACCAAGATTTGCAAGTTGCATGGCACAGTGCTGCATTTCAACCATTTCTTGTTCTCCGTCTTCACCTTGATGATATCCAGTGAGATTTGGTTCTAAAATGTTATGGATATTCAGTTGAAGTGATGACTCCACATAGTTGCGGATGTTTAAACCATCCTTAAACTTGTCATCAGTTGGTCGCCTTCCTGTAATAATCTCCATCAGAATAATTCCATAGCTGTAGACGTCACTCTCAACTGAGATTTTGCACCCCATGCCATACTCTGCAATGTTGTGCGAAACTTAATAAGAAAATCCTCCACGTAGCTATTTCAGACAATTGGGAAAAATATATATAAGATGCCAAAGCATCATTTACAGGACAAATATCATATATACATAAGTACAATTCATTTTGATTAAAAAAAAGAGTGAAAGACGTGGTCACCTGGTGCAATGTATCCGATAGATCCTCTCGGTCCTACGGCACTCAATGAATTATTGAATCCAGTTGAAAAGTCAATAGAAAGAAACTTTGCAAGACCAAAATCACTTAGAGATGCCACCATTTCATCATTGAAAAGGACATTGCTCGGTTTCAGGTCACGATGTACCAAAGGAGGAGTGCAGCTACTATGAAGGTAGTCCAATGCAGCAGCAATATCCACAGCTATTGCTATTCGTGAGCCTAAACTCAATGGTCTTTTCGTGCTTTCTGTGCAGTCCTTGTGATGGTGCCAGCTTTCTAGGTTACCATTTACCATGTACTCAAGAATGAGTGCTTTGAATTCATTTCCAGTTGGATCAAAAGTTGAACATGCACTAATCACTTTTATAAGATTCCGATGGCGAATATTTCTCAATGCCTCACATTCAGATAGGAAGTTACTTGGTGCTCCGAATTGCTCGAGCCTGAATACCTTTATGGCAACTGCACATTCTTCAACCTTGAATTGACCTTTGTACACCAATCCAAATCTTCCGGATCCAACAAGCCTGTTAGGAGAGAAACCATCTGTCGCTTTGAATAAATCACCATACAAGAAATTCTTTAGCTCCTTTAATGACTGCTTGGTTAGTTGCTGCCTTTTCCTTCTCTTCTTCAAAAGAATGACAGCAACACACGCCATTGTGACTGCAGCTACACTAGCAAGTGAAACCAGAACAGCTAAAATGTAGGCATGCTTCTTTCTTTGGGGTCTTGATGTCAAGCACTGTGGTATTTGTAGATCTGGAGACGTTGCACACAACTTATTGTTTCCTTGGATGAACACATCATTTGGTCTAGCGAAGATGCCGCCTCTAGGGACAGGGCCCTCAAGGCCATTGAAGGATAGATTTAGAATCTGTAAAGAGCAAAGTGACTCCAAAAATTCAGGAATTCTACCAGACAAGTTATTCTGGGAAAGATCCATCACAGTGATGCCTTTTAAGTTGATGAAAGAATCTGGGATGCTTCCTTGCAGATTATTTGCTTCTAAGTGGAGTGACTCCAGAAGAAGGCACTGGCGAAGTGTGGAGGGGATCTCTCCTGATAATCGATTGTTGGAAAGACTGAGTGAATTGATATTGATCAATCCACCAATCTCAAACGGTATGTCTCCAGTGAGTTTGTTATTGAACGTGTCTAAGCCAACAGAAAGTGTAGATATCGAAAAGAGTTCCTGTGGAATGCCTCCGTACAAGCTATTGGAAGAAAGATTGAGTGTTGTCAGTTGTTTGCAGCCCTCTAAACTAGAAGGTATGAGCCCGGTCAAATTATTTTCCTCGAAAAGAAGTTCAGTAAGCTGCCCTAGCTTCCCAATTGATCTTGGGATTTCTCCAGAAAGTTGGTTTTTGGATATGGTCAGAATAGACATGTTTTGGAGGTTCCCAAGCGTGTCTCTGGAATTTCCCCTGAAAGAAAATTACTATCTAACTGAATTACTGTGAGATTCGTGAACTTTCCTATCTCTGATGGTATAGAACCTGTGAATTGGTTTTCTTTTAGAACCATGGTCTCTAAGCTTTTTGGGATATTTGTGATATAAGTAGATATTATACCTTGGAGGCTGTTTCTATCTAACCATAAATTCTTTAACTGTGTGCAGCTGACTAGAGAGGACATGAAAGACCAATCTCCAGCTTCAAGCTTATTTGCTCCTAGATCTAGGTAACTCAACAAGGTCAGGGATCCCAGTGAAGGAATAACACCTGTGAATGCGTTGCTATGGAGATCTAGATATTGCAAATTTGTGGCATTGGCCAGTGATGCTGGAATTGGACCTTCAATGCTGCTCCCTTCCAATATCAACTCTGTGATGCTTGTTAGGGTAGTGTTGCCAATACTGGTGGGAAGCGTACCGACAAGTTGGTTGGCCCCAAGTCCAAGAAAAGTAAGAGAGGAGATGTTGTAAAGTGCTGGTGCAACGGCGCCTGACAAGTTGTTATAGCTGAGGTCTAGTGCTTGCAGGGTTTTAAGCTTACCTAATCTCTCTGGAATCCTCCCTCCTAAACTGTTATGTGAAAGCAGTAAGAAAGCCTGGGAAGAATGATTTTCGTATAAGGTAAGGTGATTCAGTGCCAAGGAAGATGCCTGTGAGAAAGGTGGGACAGACCCGGAAGGAGCATTGTGTGAGAGATCTATGTAAGAAAGAGATGTGTTGTTGAACAGAGCACTGGGTATCCCTCCAGTAAGGCTGTTGTTCTGAAGATTCACCCACGTGAGGTTTTTGCTCTGCCCTAGATATTCAGGAATGCTTCCTGTGATATTATTACTTGGGAGAAACAGTGTGTACAGATTGGGTAGCAGGCCAAGCTGTGGAGGGATGCTTCCCTGAAGATTGTTGTAGCCAAGAATAACAGTCTGAAGGGATGAGCAGCGAGCAAGACTTGGAGGGATCTCACCTTGGAGGGAATTGCTATCAAGATCGATTGTCTCAAGACGGGAACATGCAGATATTGCCTCTGGTATCTCACCGCGAAGGGAGTTCATGCTGAGGTTGAGGTACTGAAGCTGGGTTAGCCGGCTGATGTCAGGAGAAATCTGGCCATCGAGCTGGTTGTTGGGCATGTGGATCCTTTCGAGGAAGCTGAGGTTGGCAACGCAAGGGAATATGTTGCCGGCAATGTTCTTGGATTCGAGATCCAGTGCAGTGACTCGAGATGCCTGCTGTCTGCTGCCGCATGTCACTCCATGCCACTGGCAGAATGCAGGGGAGTCGTCTCTCCATGAGGCTAATGCACCTGATGGGTCGCGGAGCTGAGATTTGAGACAGAGGAGAGCACTGGATTCATTGAGTGCTGCGGGTGATGTGTATTGACACAGGGCAAGGAAGTGAATGAAGATGAAAGCAAGCTGTGGCAGGATGGAAATGCTTTGGATGGCTATGTGAGACATTGTTTATATGCATATATGGATGGATGCATGTGTAGATCATCCTGCTACCTTGGGCTAATCGTATATGATGAGCTTATATAGAGCACCATGCCATTGCCACCCCGAGGTATAAGTCTCTTCTTCAATTGGACCGTTCAACATCTTGATGCAAAGAATCAATAAAGGAGCTTTTCTATGCGTCCTGATGTACAAAATAAAGGAGCTTGCAGACAATTTGGACAGCTCAGTCAACACGTTTCCTAAAAATATGATATGAATTATTTGACCAAAGTAGAATGGCCCAGATTTTCTATGCTTCCATTTCTGCAAAAGCAGAGGCTCACAGCCGTGTATCAGGTGGAATATTATACGTGCATGTACAAGACTAAACCATCCCTTATAAACAATGAAGGCCGCCACAGACTAGTGGAGCAATATACAGACGATCTCGTGCATGGCATTTGTCCTATGATTGATCATGTGTGGTTTTGATAATTTAGATGACAACACAAGAACTATAACTGATATGGGCGTTAGGATGTTTGGTTATGGTGGTTTTTCCATTAGAGGTCATTCGAATAATTTGAATTCCAAATTATGAGAATATCAAATAGAATTTTATGATCGTAAATGATTTCAAATGAAAAAGTCATCATCAATAAAATTGTAGATCTCATCAGAATGTACCGCTTTACTTCTAGTCATTTCTCCATCCAAGTTTCTTTGGACATTTTATAAAATTTGAATTTCAAAATACTAGAACTTCAAATAGAATTTTGGTTCCGTAAATGATATCAAATGAAAAAAATCATCAACCATCCAACTTCGTTTGAAAATAATGAATTTTATTGTGTTGCAGAGATCTCACAAGAGATTGACAAGGTGATTCCAGAGGAGTTTAAAAGTTTCGATAGGGTGGTCGAGAACGACTTCGGGTTGTGACAAGTTCTCCCCCACTTCGAAACAGGCTCGTCCTCGAGCTTATCCAAGCTGTAAAGTTGATCGGGTACAAAAGGCTCGGGTTTATTTGTTGTGAGAGTTTAGTTTGTTGTTGGGGTGCGGTGACTTTTTGCTCTCTAGGAATCGATAGGGAGGTCCACTGGGAGACCATGCTCTTGTTCATAGGTTAGGTGGGTAACCTTTCTTTTACCATGGTTTCAGATTAATCACAACAAGTTCGAGGAGAGTACGGTATGCGTGATTTATAGTCATCTCTATGCCAGGCCTGACCAATGTCATTGCCATCGCTGTCGCTGCCGGTACTTCCTGACTAACTGTTGTTGATGCTACATATGACCAGCTGAAGTCGATGCTCCACGACCGATCGGTGCTGCATGACCACGTGTAATTGGTTCACTCTCTACGCTGTAATTAACAGGAGCGCCATGCGCCAGACTGTGACCTGCATGATGCCCGGTGATGAGCCCATGGCTCCTCAAGATATTCATGCAGACCAGTCTAACATTATTTTAAATATAGCAGCCAATAATTATTTGAAATCCTCCGATCTTAAATTTGGAGCTATTATTTTTATGAGAAATATAGTGATGATATGGTCATATTTACTACTACTGGCCTGTCCTCAAATATGATTTTTAGAGGTGCAACACATGTTATAATCGTCAGCAGCCAGTGTTTGGTTTTGTGGCCGTGGAACAAAATCTCCCAAGTATTAATTAATATTTGTTTTGATCCTTCGAGCTGTTGCCGGAATTATAATATCATATATTGCTCTCTTGCTTTACCACACTACCTTTGGTAATTGCATCATCAGAGTTGGCAGTTATATGTAACTTTATGGGACGGCCGGCCAGAGAATCATATTTTGCCACTGCGTGCTTCAAAAAAAAAGATACTCACAGAAAGCTTCTTATTTCTCTTTTGGATCGTAAAAGATCGGGAAATTATTTAGGCATCACAGGCGTGTCCTCATCACCCGGCTGACCACGGAAAGTACCATGATAGCCATTGTAGCTGTTGCCACTTCCTCTTCCTCGATCACCAGAGTAGCCATATCTATGATCAATAGTTGCGACCACGGTTCCTTCCACCATAGCCACAACGTTGGCCATAGCTCAGGTTAAACCCTGGCGTGTGCTCATTCCACAAAAGCCATCGGCCACAACGTGCGGTTGACAGTGATCTTCCTTGAACCGCAACAACCTATGGTAGGTTCCTTTGCCATGTGCTCATTCCACAAAAGCCATCGGCCACACCGCGCCCTGACAGACAACTTGTGCTTATGAGCGGAGCTACGGCGGCTGAGTAAATTGACGATAGTTTTTTTGTGATGTTAGGGCTTTACCGAGTTTTTGTTCCGAGTTGCGCAAACAATGCAATTAGACCGATGGTAGGCTGTAGCCACCTGTTGAATCTAATTAGCACATGTGTCACCACTGGGCTAGGATTGAGTCTTGTGTGGCCTAGGACTAGTTCTAGTAACTACGGTCGGCAACTCTCGAGAGGGCGAGGAGTCTAGAATTGAAGCCGTGATTGAGGCTGAAGAATTCAAAGTCGCCAATCCCTGTATCGGCTGGGGACACTACTACAAAATTGATATTCATTAAAGGGAGGCTTTTTCTATAGAGGCGGCTAAATTTACAGCAGCCTCTATAGTGGCCTTCGAACTGAGCTGCCTCCAGAAATGCATTTGTAGAGACAATTCTATTTGCAGCAACGTTTAAAAATTGATTTCCAGATGTGGCTCTATTTCCAGCCGCCTCTATAAATGCTCCTATTTTTAGAGGCGGCTCTATTGCCAGACGCCTCTGGAAATCAATTTGTAGAGGCAGCTGAAATTAGAGCCGTTTCTAGAAATCGATTTGTAGAGGCGGCTCTAAATGAAAGCGTCTCTAGAAATCGATTTGCTGAGTCCTGAAGGTGGCCTAGCCAGTTTTCATATGGCCGGGCTTGGTTGTCTGACTAGGCACAGGAAAGCCGACCCAGTTTTGGCTGGTCTAGCAGCTCTAACCTGTGTTCTCTTCTCTTGAACAGTAATCCATTTGGGTCGTTTGTAAATGAAGGTGCATATATATGAAGTGACAGAATATTTATATCTTTCAGCTTTGAAAACAAACTAATACAGTATTAGCTGAGTCTCTATAGAAATTCGGATGTATACTGAATCTGGAGACTGGATCAATGTGGAGAAAACGTTCGATTTATCAGCAACAACCAGTAACTTCATGTCATTATTTGGCATAGTCCTAAGGACATGGCGGACGATGGCACACTGGTCCCGGAAAAGGTTGTGGGCAATCATTTGTATCATCTCTTATAAAGTTACCTGCACATGGTTCCAAAAGCAAACAGTCAAGTATCTGATCTTCATCTTGTTAACAGTAAACTATTCGTTGAGTAGTCTCACAGACTGCTGAAAGTTTTGAAGCATTAATTTTGAGTTTCGAAATAAGCCTATCTGTTGGAACCGAGAAAAGCATACCATTTAAACATAAACCTTACCATCTCAAATAATTCCTCTGAATAATATGAACTCTATCCTGCTTATTTCAGTGGGCTAATCTGGTATCGTGCTAATTATAAGTTGGAGAGATGAAAACTATATATCAAAATAATCTACGTGCTGTTTGGTTGCAGCGCTGTAACGCAAATGTAAACAAATTAAAGCTGCCGATGTTACCGCCACGCATACCATTTGAATTGATTTTGTTTCCATTTACGTTACTGAGAAACAAACCAAACAGCACGCTAGCAAAAAAAGTAAATTTTAAACTTGTGTGTGAGATTAAGCCAGATGAGTGTGGGTACGCATATGAAAAAAAGAAATAGGCCCATGAATTAGGATACCCCTGTTTAATTTAATGGAATGAAATAGGCAAACACAATTTTCCAAAAGTACTAATCCGTCGTGGAATATATTCTCTTTTTTTGAAAGCATGGAATATATTCTCAGATTGACTACTACATCTCTCTGCAGAATTTCTGCGGGGGTAAGACTTTGCTTCGGTTATTCCCTTCCTCAGACCCCACTCGTGTGGGAGCCTCTGGCACTGGGTCTGCCCTTTATCGACTACTACAACATTGAATTTTATACCAATTGTTTATGTACTGGCTCATTTGATTGGTTATATTCTATTTTCGTAACTAATGAGTGTCCTTGAATAATTAATCCAGGGTTATGCCTTGCGTTCTGTTGATGCCCAACTTTGACAGGATGGGAAAATTGCCAAGCTGACTTTCTAACTTTACCAAACCACAAATTAAACTTTATCATTGCATATAGCTCTCATTGAGACTATTGAAATGCGTATATACAACGATCAATTTGGAGTCTGGGTGAGAGTGTTATAGCTTTGGGAATTTCTAGACCTGTATATGAAACTGGCCAGGCTGGTTTGGTAGATTAATCCAAGTTAGGAGTTAGACTTTGACATGAACTTCGTAACAATTTCGGTCCATAGTGGGCAACATCTTTTCACCCTATAAATATAGTGAACAATGGCTGATTGAGGGAATCGATCGCATCTCTCAAACAATTATACATTGTTAACCCTTTTTTTACCCTTTTCCATTGGCCCTATATTTCCTACCCATGTGCTGTTCTTCCCTTATCCCTGTGGCACATGAGGATGCACCCTAAACTGGTCAGCATGCTGGCATGCGGTTACCCGTGGTACGCGGCCCGTCCCTTGTGAGCATTCGATGCACCCTAAACAAGTTGAGATCTCTCTTGGTTTGTTGTTCAGAAATTTGGTTTGTTCTTACTATATATTCTAATATGCTAATGTAAGTTGATATCTCTTGTAAGCTATATCCATTGTATTATATCTTCTAGCAAACATTATTGGCCATGTAGAAAAAGTTTCATATCACATCATATTCCCACAGGCCACAACAACGTGTTGGGTAACACCTAGTATACAAAATTTATGTTAATACATATTGGTTAATATTTAAATGCAAAGGGAACGGTGACTACTACTTCATAGGTAGACTTAAAGTACTGCATATATATCGAAATGACATAAGAAAAATCAAAGGTCTGATTGTGGAAATCAAATATTTGGTTCCAATATAACATTAACATGTCCTGGAGGTGGTAGACACTTTTGAAGATCTAATTCAAGCGCCATGAAAAAAATAGGTGTTATGAGAACTTAACTTATCCAAGGACACAAACTAAAACAAACGACATTCAGAAAAAAAACACACACACAAGAACAATCAAATAGAGCCTCAGCACTTACATCCTCCTGTTGGGCCGGGTCCGGGGCGGCGGCCGATGACCTGGTGGCCCATGACGCTTATCAGGATCAGCTGAATCACCAGAAATGTGATAAGAAGGAAGCAAGATCTTGCAAACATCGTCTGAGAACTGGGAGCTTCAATGCCTAATTCTTACAGGAGAATTGGGTCTGGGTGTCTCTCTATATATATTATGGTCACTCCAGTCATGTGGGAACTGCAGCGTCCATAAAGCATACAGTTCAATTATATATTTTAGATCGATGAAGCTGAAATGACGGAACTGCCCCGCTTCCATAGAACCCACTTGCTTCTGTTCAATAGTCGAATGCATGGCACGAGATAACTTACCAGACATGTTGTGGGCGCTAGCTGTCTCTGTCCTTTTGGCAAGAAGAGCAACGGACCTGATGCTGGCCCGTCCCTTGACCTGTAGAGAAACACAGGACGACGAGGTCTCTATATCTTGAAAATAACTAAATAAAGGTTCTACTAGTCCAGCAACCGGTACTATCGCACGGGTAAGAATTTTAGGAGATATAAGTATCTGTTCCTAATATTGATATGACATAATGTTTCAGTTAAAATATATTAAGTTATTTAAAAGAATAACTTATGAAATTTGTTATTACGGAGTATCAAGATAAATTAAAGTGAATTGTCAGTGTTATTGCTACATTATTTGTTAAGTGAACATTTTTTCATGCTTCATACACCCCTGTTTTTTTACATGTCACATTAGGTTTATCCTAAGTCAAATATTGCTATCTTTTGACCATCCATTCCGAAAATGCTTATAGTTTTACGTTCTAGGAATTATATGTTATGAAAGTATAATTCATAGTCAATCTTACATTAATATTATGCCATGAACCTATATAATCTTTTGAAAATCATTGGTCAAAAATACAAATATCTGACTTGGGACAAACCTAGTACAACATGTAAATAAAAATGGTGGGAGTAAGTTATTAAAATAAATATTTATTCATAATGGCAAAGGTGTGTAATTTTTTTATAAATCTATAACTCTTATAAAGCAAAACCCCACTACCTATTTCTCTTGACATGCAAGGCGTCCACCTCAACAGTCCGTTATCATTTGCCACTAGCAATTTCTCTTAACATGCAAGGTGTCCACCTCAGCAGTCCACTATCATTTGCTATTAAAGTTCACTAGCACAAGAATTATAATATCCATGTCAGTGAGACACATCATCCACTATGGATACAATCTCCACGATTATGCTAATAAATCTATACATATATTATATCATGTTCCTGCATTACCAACATCATACATATACATCTCCTATTTCACCGATCACCATATTAGCACTTATCAAAGTAATATTGCATCATAATTACTAAATAATAATATAACATACTAGTACTCCTTAATTTATTTACTAATGACAAAGATTAAAAAACATGGATGAGCTCACTCGGCAAATTTTTGATGGCAAGGATATCCAACATCTGGGAGAATATTCTCGTGACAGGGATATCCAAATCCAACATACTCGCCCGTGAACCAAACAACTCTTATCCATGGATGGCCATATCCAATCCATAGATATCCATCCAACCAAATGCACCTTTAGTGATTAAGGGGTCCCAAATTTTTATGCCCGACGTAGTCACGCCACTTGCGCTGCCAAGCTAAGATGTGTAATTTTTTCTTTATATGTATAGAATAGTATACTTATCATATATATTTCGATGTCTTATTATATGACTTATATTTTTTAAAAAACTATTAGATGTATACTTATAGAGAAAAAAGTTAAATGTATATCTAAATACAAATGGGTATCTGAACTGTTCATTTTATATTAACGGCCCTGTTCGCTTGAACTTATCAGCCATGGTACAGTGTTTTTCTCTCACAACAAATCAGTGAACAATACTTTTTAGCCTGGAGATATTTGGATCTGTAAGTGTACCTAAAAGAAAATATATATACTTGGAAGAAAAAAAAAGCTCTTCTCTGTTTCTCGGTGTCACCTTTGGCGCGCATGGGCACATCGGGTGTGGAAGCAGGAAGGTAGGCACACCACGCATGCTGAAGGGTCGCCGTTGGCTTCCAAAGTGGCAGGAGGGAGGCCGGGAATAAAGAGCCAAGTGGTCCAATCCAGCAAAATATGAACGAAATCACTAGTGACTAGAGACGACGACCGACTCCGGCATCAGCTGCAGATTCGATTATCGGAAATAAAGAGGCCAGTCGTCCAATCCAGCACAATATGAATTCACTGACTAGATAGAGACTATTGACCAATGAGTCTTCGTTTCGAAAGCCTGGGTCAACATATGGCGCAGAGAAAGTGCTTGGCATGATGTGAAAGGCTTCCTCCATTTGTGCAAATTAAAAGCAGATGCTCAGTCTCGTATATATCACGTGGAATCTTATAAAGGCACAAGCCTAAACCATCCATTACAAATAATGAATCTTATAAAGGCACAAGACTAAACCATCCATAACAACATGAGCACCTTGACCCATGACAACACAAGCACTATGACTTACGCGTGTGTTACCATATGCTCCACAAATTCTAGTACTCCCTACATCCAAAATTATAAGTCATTCCAACTTTCTTGGAAAGTCAAAGCATCTCAAGTTTGACCAAATTTATATAATAAAATAATAATATTTATGATGCCAAATAAGTATAATTAGATTTTTCATTAATTATATTTTTATAGTATACCTATTTGTTGGATCAGGCCCTAACCTTTTGCACCCCCGCACCGGAGGAAAGGTTTTCACACATATAGCCAAAAGCAGCTCTGTGCTGATCATGTTTCTATGTAGGCAAAAGGGGTGCCCATACGATCAAACAGAAGGTACGTGAGGTAGCCAGGCAGCTGCAGAGCTTTTGCACAGGCGGATTGGCCCGTCCTCGCGGCCACTCGAAAGGCAGCGAACGTCTAACCAGACGCGTAGGCAGGGCGTTCGTTCTGCCTACGTGTTCCGCGATCTCGTTGTTTCTTGCAGGAGGTCTTCCTTTCGCTCGTTGGAGTGAAAGGAGGACTACGACGCCAGAGGCAACAGAGTGGTGCTCCCCTCAGTGTGGGCCCTTCAGCGCTAGCAGTTGGCAAGCAGAGGGGCGGTGCTTACCAGGGGAGGTCGATAGTGAGAAGGACCAAGAGACCTCTGGTGAATTGGAATATTCCCTGGGATCAGAGTAGTTGAAGGGGTAGTCTTGTCCATGTAAAGAATACGGAAGAGTATAAATAGTGCTCCGATGGAGTTGTAAAGGAGGGGGAAGAAAACCCTAATTCTCTCCAATGATATGAGATTATGGTCTCTTTGATTGTCCTTTTGTTACTTGTGTTCCCCTTTTTACCTGTGTTCCCCTTTTGGGCGCTTGAGCGATAACTTGGTGTTCAAAGGCTACGGCCTAGAACAACATTGGCGCCCACTGTGGTTGTTGCTCGAGCTTACCATGGCCGGAAGGAAAGGAGCCAAAATGGTTACCAAAAGGGCCGAATCGTCCAAAGCAGGTGGCAGCACTACGGCAGCAGACGTAGCAAATGCCGCTGCAGCGGGAGCCGCGGCCGCAGAGCCGATCAACACGGGGGCGAATGCACCGCAAACGCAAGGTGAAGGGACAGAACCACCAGGTGAACGAGAAGAAACACCGGAAGGACACGTCCAAGAGTTGGTCGGGGATCAAGACAATGATGATGACGAAGATGGCAGAATCACTGACCAGGCAAGAGAGCTAAGAAGGCTAGAGCAATACCAGCAGGACATCGTAAGGCTGCAGCACAAAAAGGAGCAGCTGCTACAGCAGGTCGCAGCGCGGAACAGGGCTAAGCAAACTCAGCGGGCAGTCAGGCAGGCCGAAAGCCAAAGAGAGGCTGGTTAGGGAGGTCCAAAGACTGCAGAGAGCAGGAGCAGAAGCTATCGCTCAGGCCGACGGGAACACCGTACTACCAAAAGCACCCTTGCCGGGTAAAGGCTTAGATTTATATGATGCTAACTCACCATTGTCGAAAGAGCTCCAGCAGCATCCTTGGCCCGTAGGCTACAAGCCACGCATTCCGGTTTTCGACGGAAAGACTAATCCAAGAAATTTCATAGCATGTTACGAAACGGCAATGTTCTCGGCTAGAGGTGACACCCAGACCTTGGCGAAAGATATCGCCCATGATTGGTGTACATCATTAAAGCCGCTTTCGATACATTCATGGCAGCAGATTAAAGCAGAGCTGCTAGCAACATTGCAGGGCTACCAACCGGGAGTGAAAACCACAAGAGATCTCTTGAATTGCATTTAGCGAGATGACGAGTCATTGTCAGAATCTCTGGAGAGATTTGTTCAGGTCAAAGCTCAGGGACCGAATGTGCTGGAAGCAACCATAATCGCAGCAGCGATCGAAGGATTGGCTATAGGGCAGTGTGCAGCTCACTTCGCCAGAGAGCCACCTGAAACCGTAAAGGAGCTATTCGAAGTGATGGGTCAATATGCTAGGTCAGATGATGATTTCAAACAGCGAAAAGCAGAACATAATCAGTCAAAGCAAATGTCAAAAACCCCAAGACCGCCGCCAACACCAGTGCAGCGAAATGTGAGGCCATTTCGCTCGATTAACAACTTGCAGGAAGAGTCAGGTCAATCGGCTCCGGAACTAGTTCCATACTTCCATCCAACCCGATGCAGCCCAATTCGTATCGCAGTTCCGATTCCTCTTCACGCGGCGGCAGAGGAGGACGTGGTCCTTGTGGAGGTCGAGAAGCCAGAGGAAGGCGTAGGGGTCAAAGGTCCCCATACTACGTAGTATGAGGCGAAAACACCGGACACATAACCAGAGATTGCAAGTACAACAAAATGGCCAGAGAGCTCAAGGAGAAAGACGATGCATCTAGAAGCAGCCAAGTGCAAAAGCATGTTTACCATAACACACCCCGGGCCGATAACGTTCATAGCCAGTACTACGGCAACAAGTCGCATTTCTCAGCCGGATGCAGCACAATGCAGCAACCTGCCTTTTCGCAGGGATACGCTCAGACTCCTTTCGCTTGGCAGCACCCGATGTATCAACCTTATCAGCAAGTCCCTCAGTACCTAGTCCAATCGACCGCCGTGTCTTCGCCAGTACAGCCGGATCAGCAGCAGTCAAGTCAGCCACAACAGGCAAAGCAAGACAACATGCAAGATCAGCAAACGGTAAACAGCATCCTTCCGTCACGTGGACACATTTTCGCCACAACGGGCGGGTCCAATCTGATAGATTTCGAGTTCAACAGTTCACTAGATCGGGTTGTATTTGGTCATGGAGAATCACTGAACAATGATTCACAGTGTATATAGAAGACCTAATATATCTACTACCGCGATTACGATAGGGGAGAATGGAATAGGTGGAGCAGAGATTCGCAAACCATCAAAAGCCGTAGTTGTGGAAGCTCCGGCCGGGGTTTCGTTGACGGACGCCATCTGCGCGCCGGCAGCGACGGTCGGTGGAGATGGAGAGATGCAGTGGCGACGCCGATGGAGCTTCCCGTCACTAGCAGCGCCTCCCTGATCGGTAGGGTTTCTAGGTGGAGTGCTGGCGGCTACAGTGAACCTCTTTCCGAAACCAGTAGCCCCCACCTCCTATTTATGGCACTGCGTGACGGGGGCCCACCAGCCACTTCATTGGGCTGGGCGTCCCCGATCAGGACGCATCAAGGGCCCATACCTGGCCGTTGGGCCAAACATGGTGGAGATCAAACCAACATTCTCCCCCTTGATCTCTCATCACTTTCTTCGTTCTTTAATTTCTTACTCAAAATTTCAATTCACATTTTCTTCCTTCTTTCCTATTCCATCACAGATTAGTGCATAGAACTGTCCCATCGTCACAGCAATTAGTGCCGCTAGACCAACAGCCACAATACACTTCTCCATTTTGAAATGATACTTTCTTTGGGCCCTTTGTTGTCCGGGAATCATAGGCTATACCATAAAACCCATGTCGACTGTGTGTTTTTCTGAACACACTGGGTGATAAGCCTTTATAAGCTGATCTGCAAGTACTTGCTTTTACTTATTCATTCAAAAGCTTTTAAAAGATTCCGGACTTTCTCCTTCACAACGTCTAACTTCATGTCAATGTGTTTGGCAGCACACTTGACCCGTTGTCATAGGAGTCAATCACTTTAAATGGTAATTGCTGTTGTATACCATTACCAATTCCGGGTATAAGTTAACAATTTCGCCTGTCCTATAAGCCTCA
Source organism: Saccharum spontaneum (assembly GCA_022457205.1). NCBI lineage: Eukaryota > Viridiplantae > Streptophyta > Magnoliopsida > Poales > Poaceae > Saccharum > Saccharum spontaneum. The sequence continues at coordinate 62,165,882 of CM039598.1, forward strand.
TAATAAGTTGTACTATAGGTATGCATCATTGATGACACCACAACTGTTTCTTTGGAGCTTTTCCACAATAAAACTCCAACTGCGAGAGTTAGCTACTATGTGGGTTTCACTAAACATCTCGCCGAAATTCATCATTCTTATACCCACAACCATTTGTGAGTACTTGTTCTTTCTTAGTCATCATGAGGCTTATTAAAACTTTGCACAATTGCAAGACATTCTCAGTCTCCATTCCAGTGATCTATATCTGGACTGGACTTTCTGCCAAAACATCCCGGATAAATGAAATATGTTAGGGTAATATCATACTTGTGCACTCATTAACTGTAATATCATAGTTGTGCACTCATTAAGCTTCCAACAGCTGAAGCATATGGATCCATATTCATTTCATCAATCTCATTTCGGTTCTTGTAACACTAGAATTCTCAAAATTATTACCCTTGACTATATGAACAGGCGTAGGTTCACTTGCATGCATACTTTGTTTCTTTACAATCTTTTCTAAGCATGCCTTTGTGATAATCCTAATACCCCTTTCATCTGTCTCGGTGAATTTCAATTCTTATAATGAGTGTCATTTCACCGAGAACATTCTTATTGAGTCTCGAGGACAAGAACTGCTTCACATACAGTAGATTGACATCACTACTAGCAAGTAAGGTGTCATCCACGTATATAGGATTAGGAAATGAATTTCCCATTCTATGACTTTGTACAGATGTAATTGTCCTCTCATTCTCTTTAACCCAAAATTTCTAGTTGACCTTTCAACTTGAAATGCCACTGTTTAGAGACTTGCTCTAGTTCATAAAAGATTTTCACAGATGGCATCCCATTCGTTCGTTCTTTCTTTCCACGACAAAACCTTTAGGTTGTGCCATGTAATTATTTTCATACAAATCCCATTGGAAAATGTTGTCTTTACTTTCATCTCAGATCATGATGTGCCACTAGCACTCATTGTAATCTATTCATTCTCTTTGTGTAAAATCTTTCGATTCAAATCGTGCTTTATATCTTATGTTCCCTTTGGAGTCACATTTCGTCTTGTAGACCCTTTATAGCCTACTGTTTTGGCTCCATTAGGAACTACTTCTATTTCTCAAACTTCGTTGTTATTCATCGATTTCATTTCAATTTCCTTAGCTTCTTGCCATTTAGACGTGTTAACGCCTCTCATGGTTTCTTCAAATGAGGTGGAATCACCCTCCATTTGAATTTCTTCATTAATATATAATTCATAGTCATCAGAAATATCTGATTCTCTTATTCTTTGAGACTTTCAGGTCTTTAGCTAATGACACTTCTTTCACATGGGGTCGTTGTTGCTCTTTCATCGTCAATCGATTCTATAGGGTCCTGTAAAACCGGATCCTTATTTTCTTATTCATCTTCTTGAAGGGCTAACACCATGTGTTGTATGAGTCATACAACATCAACATGGTGTTGAGCATTTGTCGATCTTGAGTCATTGGAGTAGGCACTGGTCCCACTTCTCTTCAAGTCATGGATCTTTTCATATCATGCTCCCCCAGATTAATCCATCTCATGTAAGGATAGTGTATCTTCAATCTTTCTTATTTTGGGTTTATTCTATTAAAATCTTTCTCATTTGGTGCTTTGAGCACCGTCTTCGTATTTCTTAGTCTCATTGCTATCTTCCTGTTGAACTGTAAAATGTTCAGGAATTTAGCTATTTCTATACTTAGGGGTATCTTTATTATGACCGTTGTACTCCCTCAACGATCACTTTCATCTTTTATAGATCACTTTTCTCTAAATGCAAAGCATATAATGGGGAATTTCTTTCAATCATTTTTCTGAGTTTCTTATTCTTTGACTTTCTATCTTTCTCAATTCATATCACAATCCTCCCCCTCGAAATGTGGCTCAAACTTTTCTGCCACAATTTCGAAACCTTTATAACTCTTGTGAGTGAGGAAACTTTGATTACTTCATCCACATGATTACATCGTGGAAGATGAAATTGTTTCTTAATTCGTATGGAAGTATGTATTCTTTTTCCTCATTTCACTTCAAGAACTCAACAGAGTCCTTTCATCAGTACTTCTGCAAGTCATGCTTGCATGTCATTCTTATCATGAGGTTCATTTTCAACTTTCTTTTGTTCTTAAACTCATACTAGGATAGCATGAGAGCTACCCTAAACTTCTCTCCCTGTGCGGGATATACATGGTCATCTCACTTTCTCCTGCCATGCAGGACAAGTGCTATGCCAACTTTGCCCCACAGCGCGGGTATTTTCTTAAATTTATGCCGCCATGCGAGACATAAATGCCAGGATTGGCTCATATTCAATCATCAAATTCAGGAATAAATTCGATATTCTTTAACACACATGCTTAATCCGACGTTGGTCAAATTAAACATGCATATCATTTATTACAATTCATATCATGATGATAAAAACTGAAAATTAAATTATTTTTCACAGAGAGTACATAAAACACATTTCTAAAATCTTATTGTTCTATTTCTTTCTTGGATCAATATCCCTGAAATCTTCAAAAATTATTTCCTATCAAGCCACTCTTGAAGAGGACATAGTCTCTCATGCAATGGCCTCCTTTCATACACACAATTTGTTCTCAGGCTTTTCATCATCTGAGTCACAAGTACCCAGTGCTTTTCTTTTCTCTTTCTTTCTGCCTTCAAGAACGAAAGCATGAAGTTCTTTGTCTGAAAATTATTCAACAATAGTTATCAACATTAAACCGTGATTTCTTTATGTTCTATTCTATATCACCGTTGGGCAGATATAGAACAAAACAACTTTCTTCTACATTAATTCTATATCACCGTTGGGCAGAAATAGAATTAAATGCATAAAACTCATAGATAAAATTCATAAAATTCTCTATCAATAACTTTTGCCAAAATTAGCAACATCATGAATACAATATTCTTGTACATTAATTCCACATCACCGTTGGGCATAAATGGAATTAACATATGGAACAACTCAATTATCATTGACTCTCTTCAAAATTAAATTCTCCCGTTGGTTCGAATTTAATTAGAAGATCATCATCATTATTATTGCAGCGGAAATATCCTTCTATTTCATGAGCATTTCTTGATCTTTATTTATTCTCTGAAAATTGATCACTTTGATGCATAATTTATCAGAGATTAAATTTTAACCTCAAACTCATAAATAAGCTTATAATATTGTTATCATCAACGTTGGTCAGAAAATAACAATATCATAATTTCACTTAAAACATAATGTGAATATCCCTCTAATCAAAATTTTTCTCGTTGGTTTAATTAGAGGACAAACTTTTTATCATTTTCTGAACTCTTCAAATTAAATCCTCCCGTTGGTTCGGATTTAATGAGAAGGCAATATTCTTTTTCTTTGCAGCGGAAACATTAATCAAATTCTCGTAATATTATTTTCCAGAAGCACTAAAAAATTCATTATTTCTGAGCAAAATGTCGTTGGACAAATTTGCATGAAAATTCTTATCAAAATTTCATTCATTCAAATTCATATCAAAAGGCTTCTGAAAAAAAAAATTGAAATTTCTTTCTTCTTCAATTTGGCCCGAAAGCCCTTCCTAGACGCGCGGCCCACGCTCGTGAAGCGGCCCACGCGAGGCCCGGCAGCGCGCGGCCTGTCCAGCGGCGCTCGGCCCAGCCGTTCTCCCGCGCGAAGCCATCGTGGGCCGGCCCGTTTCGGTCAGTCGCTGGAGCAGCGGCCCAACAGCGGCCCGGCCAGGGCAGCGCCCTAGGGTTTCCAAGGCGTGGCTTCATCTTGACCGTTCATTCGATCCAACGGCTGAGCGGGCTTCTCGGCCGAATAAAACCCGCCCGGCCGCCGCTCCCTCTCTAACCCTAGTTTCATTTCTCTTTCTCGTTTCTTCCAGTTCGAGCACAGCCGCCGGAACACAGCCGGCCCCATGGCGGCCATGGCGGGTGGAGGCCGCCGGCAAGGGGCCGGGGCTCGGCGATGGCGGTGTTCTTCTTTCTTCATTTGTTCTTGCCTGTTCTTCCCCTTTCCTTTCCTTTCCAGCACAGCCGCCGGCCACCACCGGTCGGGTAGGAGCCGCCGGAGGCCGGGAAGGACACGGCCATGTTCATGACCGCGTAAGGGCGAGCACCTCATCTCTTTCCTCTTCCTTTGTTCTTCTTGTTTTCTCGGTCTCCACCGCAGCCATCAGAGAACCACGCGCGGCCATCCATGGCCTTGGCCGGAGGAACCGAAGACGGTGGCGCCGCTGCTGCCCCCCTCGCCGGCGCGCGAGCTCGCCCTGAGCTGAGCTCGCCGCCGTCGAGCGGGCTAGCAGACGGCGCCCTTCTCTCTCGCGCGCGCCGTGGCGGCCGCCGGCGACCGAACCCGGCCCCAGCGACCTCCCCGCGAGCACCGGCCACCGCCGGTTTTTCTTCAACAGCGGCGGTTCTTTGGTTCATGCGCACGGCGTCGGAGAAAAGACCGAGTCTCGGTCGACGGTTCTGTTCATCCTCTTTTCTTTCGATCTAGGGTTAGGGTTTCTTGGATTTAGTTTTCTGATCCGTGAAAATGAATCGTGTTCAAGTTCTTCATCACAGTACCCGGTTAGGGTTAGGGTTCATCTCCGATTTCGAGTCGGTTTACCCGATCTAGAGTTCTTGATTCATAAACCGTGGCTTTGATACCATTGATAGATTTCGAGTTCAACAGTTCACTAGATCGGGTTGTATTTGGTCATGGAGAATCACTGAACAATGATTCACAGTGTATATAGAAGACCTAATATATCTACTACCGCGATTACGATAGGGGAGAATGGAATAGGTGGAGCAGAGATTCGCAAACCATCAAAAGCCGTAGTTGTGGAAGCTCCGGCCGGGGTTTCGTTGACGGACGCCATCTGCGCGCCGGCAGCGACGGTCGGTGGAGATGGAGAGATGCAGTGGCGACGCCGATGGAGCTTCCCGTCACTAGCAGCGCCTCCCTGATCGGTAGGGTTTCTAGGTGGAGTGCTGGCGGCTACAGTGAACCTCTTTCCGAAACCAGTAGCCCCCACCTCCTATTTATGGCACTGCGTGACGGGGGCCCACCAGCCACTTCATTGGGCTGGGCGTCCCCGATCAGGACGCATCAAGGGCCCATACCTGGCCGTTGGGCCAAACATGGTGGAGATCAAACCAACACAATCAAGAGCACGAAAGCCAAAGATCTAGAAGGGACTATGAGTGGAGAGTCCACATAGTGTCCCCAAGGTTTACCTTTAAACAGGCCCGCATGGTCGCTAGTCCCAATTACTTTCGACAAAAATGACTTCCAAGTACGAGATTATCCACACTACGATGCTTTCGTCGCAATAGCGAATGTAGCGGGATACACTTTGCACAACATTATGGTTGACACAGGCAGTTCCGCAGACATCCTTTTCATCAAGGCTTTCGAGTCCATGAGATTGGACAAGCGAACCCTCGAACCAGTAGGCAATTCTTTGTATGGCTTCGGTGGGAAAAAAAGTCGACGCCATCGGCAAAAAGGCTATTCCGGTATCATTCAAAGAGGGCGAAAGGGTCCGTACCAAAATGATAATGTTTGATATAGTCAACATGGACTACCCATACACCGCAATTTTCGGTAGGGGTTTCACCAACAAGTTCGAAGTGGTAATCAAGCTAAGTTATTTGTGCATGAACATGTCATCTCCTTTCGGAGTAATTACAGTCCACGGGGATCAGATCGCCCAGCCGCTGCCCCACACACCTGCACAAAACTGGCCGCCGCCGCCTTGACCACCACCCGGCCGCCACGCTGCCTAGACGCCCGGCCACCGGATCTGGCCGCCCGACCATCGGACCGGCCACCCCCGCCTGCGCCGCCACCCCAAGACCACGGAAGAGGGGAAGAACGGAGGAGAGGGAGAAGGAACCCCGCCGCCATCCCCTTGCGCCGGCACGGACACTGGCCGGCGCAGCCATAGCAGCCACGACCTTCCCCACGGAGCTCCACTCAGCTCGCACAGGGAAAGGACCGTCGGCCCTTCTGCCGCGTGCGCCGCCGAGGGAGGGAAAGACCACGCCGCCGCCATCCCGGCCGGCCGAGAAGCCATGCCGGCGGCCAGCTCCAGCGGCGGCGCAGTGGGAGAAGGGATGAGGAAGGGGCGGCGGCAAGATCGGGGGAGGGCCGCCCGTGTCGCCCGCGTGGGAGCGACGCGGGGGCAGAGGAGCTAATTAACAATCATCCAATATGTGCACTTTATGACACTTGGTTTCTATCGACTTGATTGAAATTATATTGTCAACGTGTACTATCTCATTCTATCACATAAATATTTTTCCACGTATATAATCTTATAGACTTTTCAAATTCATGCATTTATTGTTACATATATACACATTATATATGTATATAATATTTAAAATATCATTTTTCAAATAGATTTGTAGAGGTGGCTAGGGACAAGGGTCGCCTCTGGAAAATAGATATGGAGCCTCTAAAAATCCATTTTTAGAGATGGCTCTTGTTCCTAGGTGTCTTTAAAAATCGATTTTCTTCTCTAGAAATCATTGTCGAGCTAAAGGTAGCTGGATGAGCCGCATGGATAGAAGCTTCCCATCCACGAGGTACCTCAGATCAGTTACACTTCTTGCCAAAGGGACAGTGATAGCTGCTTCCCTTCTCCACATTTTATTTGTCTCGTGCCATTCATGCATTTGACCATTCAGCAGAAGCAAGGGAGCTCTTTGGACGTGGGGCAGTTCTGTCATTTCAGCTTCATCGTCAAATATATATACGGTTGAGCTGTATGCTTCATGGACGCAGCGGTTCCCTTGTAACTGGTATTGACCATACCCCCGGTTCGCCCATCAGAACTAGGAATTGAAGCTCACTGTTCTCATAGAATACAATGCTAGCAAGGCGTTAGTTCCTTGCTACCGTGTTTCTGGTGATTGAGCTGATCCTGATAAGCATCATCAGCCAGCAGGCTCAGGGGAGGGCGGGTCCTAGTTGTTGTAAGTGCTAAGCGAGTATTTGATTGTTATCGTGTGTATTTTTTTTCTGAACGTTTGTTTTAGATTGTGGCTTTTGGAGGAGTTGATTCTTATTCGTCTTATTAGTTTTATCATGGCGTTTGAATTGGATCTGCAGAGCATGTCGAAAGTGTATAATATTTATAGTACCTCTAGGGCATCGAAACAATATCTATTTAATCGATAAAACATCCTCTGGGACATGTTAATTTCATATATTAGTATGATATTTTTTACGGTGCTTGGAGGAACCAGCAGCTCTACCAATCCATTTTTATTTTTAGCATATGGTTAGTATTGTAATTTAACAACTGGAGACTCAGAAATCAGAACGTCCTCCAGAACGTGTCGTTGGCCCCCCGGATCGCCGACTTTGGGATGGCAAAGCTCATGGCCAGGGATTCCTGCTGGGTTCTGACCACGACCAGGGGAACCGTCGGCTACCTCACGCCGGAGTGGATCAGCGGGATGCCTGTCACGCCCAAGGTCGACGTGTACGCCTATGGGATGCTGCCGCTGGAGAACTTGTCCGGGAGGATGAACTCGCAGGAAGGATGGGGCAGTGGCACTGCCGCACTGGTGTACATGGGCTTGCCGAGGATGATGGTGTATTGGTGTTGTCTACTTCCTGATCCTAGTCGGACGCAAGCTTCTCCAGGGGATGTGATGAGTCTCGGAGATCGCAGGCTGAGCGGCGATGCCCCCAGCTTGGATCGCCGCCTCATTGGCAGCTGTACGTGCCCGCCCGCAGCAATGCCGAGCGGCGAGCGTCCAGACCCCGCCCCCGCTCGTGGCCGCTGTGGCTCGCTGGAGCGCATGCCTGGCCACGCCCTCACCTGGGATCGCTGGTTGGGTCTTGCCGTGCCACGGGCGTCGCCGCGCCGCCGCTGCAGAGAAATCAGATCACAATTTTGCCCTTTTACGTTTAGTTAAAGATTTAGAAAAATAAGTTCCGCGTCCACAACTTAAGTTTCTCTCACTCAGTTCCGCTACCTCTCTAACCATCCGATCAAGGGGTATGGACGACCCATATTTTCTCCAAGCGCTGTAAAAAATCACTATTAGTATACGTACTAGCAAATATGTCTGTGCGTTGCAACGAGAGAAAAAAACTATGAAGCATTCATGCAAAACGATAATGTGAATGGTACATATCTAATACTTATATGTTTTATCCTTTTATAATTTATTTTATGATGACCGTGACATCCATAATATAAGTTAATGTTGACAATAAATAACAATGTCTTATTAAACCTGTATCAAATTAAAATACACCTTGTATGTTTTTCCTTCCATTGCAAAGCGCATAATTATTTAGCTATAAATAATCATGACATTATTTTTTCATAATACCCATGTTTTTCTATTTCTCAATATCTGTAACACCCTAAAATTTGCATCATTTGAATTAGAGGTAAAATGAATTAATTTTCTATATTTGGTGCTTGTGAAAACATAGGAAATCATTTTTTTATATAAATTAAAATTCATCATAGGGTTAACAATATTGTTGTGTATACATGCCAGTACCCTAGCTTTGCCCTAACTCTAGCAGCTCACCACCGCTCGATCGAATCTCGCCGAGTAGCCGAGCTCATCCGCTGAAGTCACCGGGGCTGCCAGTTTCTTCTCCGTCCAACTCCACGCTAGAGCGGAGCTAGCAGAGCAATCTGACCAGGCGTGTGTTTTGTTCTTGCTAGCTAGATGACGTCACATGATACATGGATTTGTTTAGTGGCCGCTCTCCTTTAAAAAAAAAGAAATCTAGAAATACCATCTATTTTCTCTTAAGGAATAATTAGATCTAGACAAGGAAATTGTGCTGGCCAAGACGCGGTAAACCTGAGCAAGCTATATACACGTATATACTTGGTAGTTGGCAAGCACGTGAATTTAGATTTGTGCAAGTATATACTCCGTATATGGCTGTCAAACATATATATGTATATACATGGAAGGAGAAACAATTAAATAAGGAAGTATGCAAGTCTAGGTTTCTTGCTAACTTGGTTGATCCCGCATCACAAACAGGCTTTCCCTCAACCTTGTTTTCCGGCCGTGTGGAGAGTCCAGGTTGCACACGTCGTGACTCTCGGTCTACATATATATACATATCAAGGCATCCCCCAAGCCCGGTTCATCCGCCGTCATTAGCAGGCCAAAGATCCCATGCTGTTGCTTTCATCATCTCTGATCAGGCATCTCCAGCCGCGAGCCTCGGACCATCGTATGAAGCTGCTCATCCTCTCAATGGTTTGTCAAGCAGTGATGCATCGTCACCGATCTATCGTCGGAGGAGCCTTCTTTTGAAACCCGATCTCGCCGCTCTCTGCTTCAACATGACATCGTTGTTTCTCTTCTAACATCGGTAAGGACCTCCACACGCCTCCTGTTAGCTTGATCTGCCTCGGCCTGCTGACTCCATTGAACCTGTACGAACGTTAGCTGCTGCTGTCCATGCAGATGTCAATAAGAACAATCGGCGCCGCCACTAATCAGCCCCTATGATCGACCTTGATGCCGTTGATGAGTCGGCACGCCGATATAGCTTCGCACGACTCACACATCTGTGCCCGTCCTTCCGAAAAGGTTTCCGTGAAGGTAGCTGCCGCTGCCCCCATCGAGCTGCTCGCCTCTGAGACATCTCCGCCCGATACGAGCCCTCGGTGAGTTTGCCATCTCACTATATCCTCCGATGTTTTTTTTATTAGAGAAGTCAAGGTCCCTAGGCCCCGTTCGTACATGCTCCAATTACGTGGTTTCTGTTGCTAGCTTGTTGATGTTAGCTTGATGACATCACATTAATGGCATGATCACGTCACACACACCCTATGGTCATTTTCCTTTAGAAAAATAAATCCAAAAATACTATAGGAATACATCACCCATAGTTATCAATCGCTCTCCACCGTTTCTTCGTTTTAATTCCGTTTCGAGTCATTCTAGTTGCGTTAGATTCGCATCATCGCGCTCTATGCAATAGTGGTAACCTTTATCATGTCACTTGATTATAAATTTATTAATTATAAATAGTGATTAGATTAATATATTTATTTAATAGCTTCCCAATTAAAAGCAATCTAATTTTAACTCGGTTCTTGTTGCGTTACGACCGTGCTGACCATAAACTACAGGTTAGGGATGATGTTTACCATGTCACATGTATTTTTCCATGTATAGTCAAATATTAAATTGTTTAATATGCATGTAACCAGTTTTCCAAATTAAAAGCAACATAGGTGATGTACTTAAAGATTTTTCTATACAAATATTAATATGATTAATTGCTACATAAATGCATTCTTAATTTCTTATTACTTAAAACAAGTTATATATATTAGGCACTATTAAGTATGCACGTGTCCCTTTTCATATTGCGAACTTTAAGTTGAACTTGCTTAATCCCTACGACAATATTTATAAAACAAGATTGGTCTTAACTCAGCTTGGAATTAGAATATAATTTAAGTAATCTGAGTTAATAACTATCATGTGATTTTATTTAATCAAAATAATCAAGCGTGTAGTTGTTTCTTTTATATAATATAAATGTAATTAGATTAATATTTATTTAAAAGTTTTCTAATTAAAAGTAATCTAGTCTTATAATTATGTTTTCGATAAGTTGCGATCGTGCTGACATAATCTTCATGTTAGTGGCGTTGTTCACCCTTTCTTGTGTTTTTGAATTTAATCATATTAATTTGATTAATGTTTATGGAATATCTTTTTAACTAAAAGCGGCTTAGGTCTTAATCATTGCTTTTTCATAGAGCAAATGTTAACTTGAATAACACCAACCTTAACATGCCTTTGTTAGTTATAATTATTTTAGTAAACGTAAAATATATAGTTGATTAGATTAATGCTTATTTAATGTTTTTTTTGAATTAAAAGAGACTTAGGTTTATATCACAACCTTTTGTAAATAAAAAGCTAACTTGATAAATAACAACTTAAATGTTTCGTTGCTAATTATAACTTGCTTAATTTAATTACAAAACATGATAATCGATTAGTTGCTGTCTCATGATCGGTGCTTTCTAAATTATAAATGTTTAAGTGGCTTAAATACTATAAAATATATATTAATAACATATAACTAAGATTTAACTTTGGTTTTATAATTTGATTAATTCAACTTTAGAATAATTTTCTGAAATGTCGATCACCTTAATTCATTAACCAAAATAAATCAAACGTATAGTTTGTCTTCTCCGATTTGTTGCAAACTCCTCGATAGTCGCGAGTCCTCTTTGATGGTAGTTCCATTATCTGTCGTTATTGCGTTCTCGCGATCGTAGCAACGTACCGTATTGTTTAGTGCATTCTCTTTTAAAGTGTCTCTTTTGTATGATGTTTGTTCTTAGGTGTGTTTATTGTCTGTTTGCTGTGCTTGGTTGCTGCGAGTAAAAGTGTGATTCGCGAGCGCTGAAGACTAGGAGCTGAGGACCGACAAGTACTGTAGAAGCTGACGATCAGAGATAGAGGTTGAAGACTTCTGAGTAACTAACTCTGGGAGAAAGGCAAGTATAACATGGGATTTCCTTGTCACCTTATTCACTTTAATCACATAAAATCATATTGCATGTGTCTGTATTGAATTGCCAATAAGGATTTTCCTAGTTTTTGATCTATACCTTGTCACCTATGGGATTTTGCATTGGTTAGCTTTTGCTAGCGCTGAACATAAACTATGATCTTGTAATATGATTAATGGAATATGCAACAACACTAAAAGATGACTTTTTAATTACTGTTTAAAGAGGGCTAGAGCATGGGGCTATTTTTGGTGCTCTAGTTTCTCTCCATAAGGACTCATCTGTAAGCGAACATCCGGGACTTACAGTACAACTGTGAGGGCTATATGGCTCTGGCTTTAGTCAAGTATGAGGACCTTTTCTAGCTTGTTAGTGGTAACCTTCATGGCGTAAGAATGGCTTGACGAATCGGGTATAGTGCGGCCTCTGTCCTTATGTGTATAGGCTGCGCGTCATTGTGCCATTTGGAAGGGGGGCTCTACATCTGTTTGCCGAGTGAATCTAATGGCCCTAACTTGTTAGACGAACCTTTGAAAGACTTCATAGTGAACCCTGCCGACCTTCCTTGGTAGTGGGTCAAGAGGCTGATCACCTCAGGCGAAAGGGTAAATCACGACTCACAGTGAAAGTGTACAACCTCTGCAGAGTGTAAAACTGTTATAACAGCCGTGCTCACGGTCACGAGTGGCCTTGAACCCTTACGGAATAGATGATCACTAATGACTATAAATGTGTTTTTGCTATTCATTATTCATCTTTACATTGATCATATGTTTATTGTGGGATTAATGTAAACCTGATGCTATTCATATGATAAAACTGTGATAATTAAAAGCTAAATGCAGTAAACCAGTGTCTATCCTTTTTGAGCCTCATGAACCCTGTGTTATATTTGTTGAGTTCGACATGGACTCACTCTTGCTATTTCCACCACACTCCAGTGTGTAGTAAGGTGCTACTTAGAAGAAGGATGAAGGTGTAGTGGAGTTTTTAGAAGTCTTTCAGAAATGCTTGGCATATGGAGCCACCAGTCAGCCGTCCCTGAGAAGAATGGAGCCTGAAGTTTAGTCACCGTTCCGCGATACTCTGATGTAAGTGTTAATATAGCTATGTATACGTTATATAATAACATTGTTTCTGATATTTTTTTCATTCTGGCATATGTGTGGACTTCCTGGGCACACATATGATTAGCCTGGTTTTGTTCTTTAGAAAACTGGGTGTGACAGAGTGGTATCAGAGCGGTGTTGACTGTAGGACGTATGCCAAGTAGCACTGGACGTATTTTAAAACTTATTTTACTATAAAACTATTTTGTGATCCCTTGATTCATTGATTTTGACTATTTCCTCTTCGTTGTCCTGTTGTATCCCTTCCTTGATAGCTTCCTTTGAGCTATTATTTCTTACTCCCTTGGTTTTTGATTTGTGTTGTTTTTACCAAAAGTTTTCTGATCTTACCTTGTTCAAAAGTTCGATGGCCTTTCATCATCTCTAATGTGCCATTAGGATGACCACCATTATTGAAGAAGCACGTGTAGTACCGATGATGTGATTGGTGCTTTGTTTTGCCTGATGTGTGCTTGTCTTGTTTGATGTGATGCATGTGTGTCGTCTCTGTTCTTGTGTTCCAAAGGAGGCCTGAAATCATCTTGAAAATTAGCTTAATCTATGTTAAAGTGGAGTAGTATCCTCTCTTGACCAACCTAACATTCGATCAATCCTAATTCTTGTTGTCTTTTCCCTGTATCATCCTTGTCTACTCCTGGATTCAAAGCTTTCTCCTTTATCTTAACCCAATGAAGGATAAACATATAATGAACGCATCAATAGTAGCAAGCCTTCAAGAAAGAGATGTGTTCAATGACGTCACCAGGTGGAACAAGATCTTGTTAAGTGGGGTAGCATCTGTTGTCAAGAACAGCAAGTCCTGAATATCTCAAGCAACGAGGCATGAAGAACTAAAGATCAAACTTTATATTTCTTGTCATCTTTTGGCTATACTCAATCCATGTCTTATATCTCATCAGAACAATTCAAAAAAGAATGAAGACTTGAAGATTAGTGTTATCTATCTCTCTAGTCTCTCTGAATCTCGTTTCTACCTTATCCTGTCTTTTAAGAAGTCTGTCTTCCTTAGCTCATACCTCTATTTTTGGACACCTAAAAAAATTATGGATAAATTCTAGACAATAGTAGACTTCAATATCTTTCTCTGACTATAAGAATTACCCTGATAGCTATTATGGTTTGGGAGTTATGAAAATCACAAGGTGACGCATCTGTGCTGTCAGCAACCTGGAATAGTTTCTGTTGTGCACAGTTTTTGACTATCTTAACTACAGAATCTGGAGAAGTGTTCTATAAGAAAGTTGTAGTAAATTTGATAAGCTTTCCAACGGTATAAGCTACAACATCATCGGATTCATAGAACTCGAGTTATAACTGTATTTCTGCACTGCCATTTTTCTGCTCGCGAGGAAGTGCAGGTTACTTGTTCTTGCATATGCCCATGAGTCTATTTGGGATGACAGAAGGACACGAAGGTAGTTATCACTCAGAAACAAATGCAAGCTATCCTTTGGTGTTCTCTAGTTTCTCTTTTCTTAAGGGGTAGTCAAAGCCAATTTAAAGAAGTTGCAAGATGGAGGTCACAATCTAGAGTTTCACTTGGAAATCTCAATTAACCCTAGGGTTGAGAAGGAACTATGAAGAGCAAGAATCTTTTCCTCTGGTTTGGTGACTTGTTGGATCATCTACAAGGAGCTCGAGCAATTGTTTCGATTGGTCTTTGATTCAAGCTATTATTAGTAGGGAGTTCAACCTTCACCATACCTTGGACAAGTTGGCAAAGAAGACGTAGGAAGGAGATAGTGGACATCTACATTCGGTTCTACGGGGATTTTAAGGCTTCATGGTACACCCAGCATGACAAGTAAGTTTTGACTGAAGGAAGTTCTCTTCTTGGTTAGGTTATCTCTAGTGGTGGAGTAATGGAGAAGAGCTCAAGAAAGTTAATTATGTGAAATTCACCCAAGGATGTAAGTGTGGCAGTGTTTGTACAAATTCTAAGAGTGACATCTACGTGGATCACGACATCTTCACTAAGTTGGTTTTGTGTTTGTGACATCATTGTTGGATTGGAGCAATAAAGGTTTTAAGATTTGGAAATGTGCTATCATTTGGGAGAAGTAAAAGTCATTGCCCATGCCCTTGGATAACCCTGCTAATAAAAGTTCGGACAACACCAGGGACTAAGGAACTGTGGTTAAAAGTTGAGCAAGCTATCCAGATCAAGGCTGTTATAACATGCAAAGTACAATGATATCGTAGTAAGGAGATAGAACTACTTAAAGAAGTGAAGCATATTCCAAAGTTGGGGCGCTAGATTTCTCTGATCATCATCTTCCGAATCTCGGGACGAGATTCATCTTAAGGGGGGTAGAATTGTAACACCCTAAAATTTGCATCATTTGAATTAGAGGTAAAATGAATTAATTTTCTATATTTGGTGCTTGTGAAAACATAGGAAATCAATTTTTTTATATAAATTAAAATTCATCATAGGGTTAACAATATTGTTGTGTATACATGCCAGTACCCTAGCTTTGCCCTAACTCTAGCAGCTCACCACCGCTCGATCGAATCTCGCCGAGTAGCCGAGCTCATCCGCTGAAGTCACCGGGGCTGCCAGTTTCTTCTCCGTCCAACTCCACGCTAGAGCGGAGCTAGCAGAGCAATCTGACCAGGCGTGTGTTTTGTTCTTGCTAGCTAGATGACGTCACATGATACATGGATTTGTTTAGTGGCCGCTCTCCTTTAAAAAAAAGAAATCTAGAAATACCATCTATTTTCTCTTAAGGAATAATTAGATCTAGACAAGGAAATTGTGCTGGCCAAGACGCGGTAAACCTGAGCAAGCTATATACACGTATATACTTGGTAGTTGGCAAGCACGTGAATTTAGATTTGTGCAAGTATATACTCCGTATATGGCTGCCAAACATATATATGTATATACATGGAAGGAGAAACAATTAAATAAGGAAGTATGCAAGTCTAGGTTTCTTGCTAACTTGGTTGATCCCGCATCACAAACAGGCTTTCCCTCAACCTTGTTTTCCGGCCGTGTGGAGAGTCCAGGTTGCACACGTCGTGACTCTCGGTCTACATATATATACATATCAAGGCATCCCCCAAGCCCGGTTCATCCGCCGTCATTAGCAGGCCAAAGATCCCATGCTGTTGCTTTCATCATCTCTGATCAGGCATCTCCAGCCGCGAGCCTCGGACCATCGTATGAAGCTGCTCATCCTCTCAATGGTTTGTCAAGCAGTGATGCATCGTCACCGATCTATCGTCGGAGGAGCCTTCTTTTGAAACCCGATCTCGCCGCTCTCTGCTTCAACATGACATCGTTGTTTCTCTTCTAACATCGGTAAGGACCTCCACACGCCTCCTGTTAGCTTGATCTGCCTCGGCCTGCTGACTCCATTGAACCTGTACGAATGTTAGCTGCTGCTGTCCATGCAGATGTCAATAAGAACAATCGGCGCCGCCACTAATCAGCCCCTATGATCGACCTTGATGCCGTTGATGAGTCGGCACGCCGATATAGCTTCGCACGACTCACACATCTGTGCCCGTCCTTCCGAAAAGGTTTCCGTGAAGGTAGCTGCCGCTGCCCCCATCGAGCTGCTCGCCTCTGAGACATCTCCGCCCGATACGAGCCCTCGGTGAGTTTGCCATCTCACTATATCCTCCGATGTTTTTTTTATTAGAGAAGTCAAGGTCCCTAGGCCCCGTTCGTACATGCTCCAATTACGTGGTTTCTGTTGCTAGCTTGTTGATGTTAGCTTGATGACATCACATTAATGGCATGATCACGTCACACACACCCTATGGTCATTTTCCTTTAGAAAAATAAATCCAAAAATACTATAGGAATACATCACCCATAGTTATCAATCGCTCTCCACCGTTTCTTCGTTTTAATTCCGTTTCGAGTCATTCTAGTTGCGTTAGATTCGCATCATCGCGCTCTATGCAATAGTGGTAACCTTTATCATGTCACTTGATTATAAATTTATTAATTATAAATAGTGATTAGATTAATATATTTATTTAATAGCTTCCCAATTAAAAGCAATCTAATTTTAACTCGGTTCTTGTTGCGTTACGACCGTGCTGACCATAAACTACAGGTTAGGGATGATGTTTACCATGTCACATGTATTTTTCCATGTATAGTCAAATATTAAATTGTTTAATATGCATGTAACCAGTTTTCCAAATTAAAAGCAACATAGGTGATGTACTTAAAGATTTTTCTATACAAATATTAATATGATTAATTGCTACATAAATGCATTCTTAATTTCTTATTACTTAAAACAAGTTATATATATTAGGCACTATTAAGTATGCACGTGTCCCTTTTCATATTGCGAACTTTAAGTTGAACTTGCTTAATCCCTACGACAATATTTATAAAACAAGATTGGTCTTAACTCAGCTTGGAATTAGAATATAATTTAAGTAATCTGAGTTAATAACTATCATGTGATTTTATTTAATCAAAATAATCAAGCGTGTAGTTGTTTCTTTTATATAATATAAATGTAATTAGATTAATATTTATTTAAAAGTTTTCTAATTAAAAGTAATCTAGTCTTATAATTATGTTTTCGATAAGTTGCGATCGTGCTGACATAATCTTCATGTTAGTGGCGTTGTTCACCCTTTCTTGTGTTTTTGAATTTAATCATATTAATTTGATTAATGTTTATGGAATATCTTTTTAACTAAAAGCGGCTTAGGTCTTAATCATTGCTTTTTCATAGAGCAAATGTTAACTTGAATAACACCAACCTTAACATGCCTTTGTTAGTTATAATTATTTTAGTAAACGTAAAATATATAGTTGATTAGATTAATGCTTATTTAATGTTTTTTTTGAATTAAAAGAGACTTAGGTTTATATCACAACCTTTTGTAAATAAAAAGCTAACTTGATAAATAACAACTTAAATGTTTCGTTGCTAATTATAACTTGCTTAATTTAATTACAAAACATGATAATCGATTAGTTGCTGTCTCATGATCGGTGCTTTCTAAATTATAAATGTTTAAGTGGCTTAAATACTATAAAATATATATTAATAACATATAACTAAGATTTAACTTTGGTTTTATAATTTGATTAATTCAACTTTAGAATAATTTTCTGAAATGTCGATCACCTTAATTCATTAACCAAAATAAATCAAACGTATAGTTTGTCTTCTCCGATTTGTTGCAAACTCCTCGATAGTCGCGAGTCCTCTTTGATGGTAGTTCCATTATCTGTCGTTATTGCGTTCTCGCGATCGTAGCAACGTACCGTATTGTTTAGTGCATTCTCTTTTAAAGTGTCTCTTTTGTATGATGTTTGTTCTTAGGTGTGTTTATTGTCTGTTTGCTGTGCTTGGTTGCTGCGAGTAAAAGTGTGATTCGCGAGCGCTGAAGACTAGGAGCTGAGGACCGACAAGTACTGTAGAAGCTGACGATCAGAGATAGAGGTTGAAGACTTCTGAGTAACTAACTCTGGGAGAAAGGCAAGTATAACATGGGATTTCCTTGTCACCTTATTCACTTTAATCACATAAAATCATATTGCATGTGTCTGTATTGAATTGCCAATAAGGATTTTCCTAGTTTTTGATCTATACCTTGTCACCTATGGGATTTTGCATTGGTTAGCTTTTGCTAGCGCTGAACATAAACTATGATCTTGTAATATGATTAATGGAATATGCAACAACACTAAAAGATGACTTTTTAATTACTGTTTAAAGAGGGCTAGAGCATGGGGCTATTTTTGGTGCTCTAGTTTCTCTCCATAAGGACTCATCTGTAAGCGAACATCCGGGACTTACAGTACAACTGTGAGGGCTATATGGCTCTGGCTTTAGTCAAGTATGAGGACCTTTTCTAGCTTGTTAGTGGTAACCTTCATGGCGTAAGAATGGCTTGACGAATCGGGTATAGTGCGGCCTCTGTCCTTATGTGTATAGGCTGCGCGTCATTGTGCCATTTGGAAGGGGGGCTCTACATCTGTTTGCCGAGTGAATCTAATGGCCCTAACTTGTTAGACGAACCTTTGAAAGACTTCATAGTGAACCCTGCCGACCTTCCTTGGTAGTGGGTCAAGAGGCTGATCACCTCAGGCGAAAGGGTAAATCACGACTCACAGTGAAAGTGTACAACCTCTGCAGAGTGTAAAACTGTTATAACAGCCGTGCTCACGGTCACGAGTGGCCTTGGACCCTTACGGAATAGATGATCACTAATGACTATAAATGTGTTTTTGCTATTCATTATTCATCTTTACATTGATCATATGTTTATTGTGGGATTAATGTAAACCTGATGCTATTCATATGATAAAACTGTGATAATTAAAAGCTAAATGCAGTAAACCAGTGTCTATCCTTTTTGAGCCTCATGAACCCTGTGTTATATTTGTTGAGTTCGACATGGACTCACTCTTGCTATTTCCACCACACTCTAGTGTGTAGTAAGGTGCTACTTAGAAGAAGGATGAAGGTGTAGTGGAGTTTTTAGAAGTCTTTCAGAAATGCTTGGCATATGGAGCCACCAGTCAGCCGTCCCTGAGAAGAATGGAGCCTGAAGTTTAGTCACCGTTCCGCGATACTCTGATGTAAGTGTTAATATAGCTATGTATACGTTATATAATAACATTGTTTCTGATATTTTTTTCATTCTGGCATATGTGTGGACTTCCTGGGCACACATATGATTAGCCTGGTTTTGTTCTTTAGAAAACTGGGTGTGACAATATCGACCTTTCTAGCTTTTTTGATGCATCATACTATAATTTTTTATCGATGTGTCAAGGATTGGTCTGTCCACCAATGATTGAGACCTCTCTTGAATTTTCACATGGCAGTCCTCGTCAGAAATTACATAAATACAATGCATTACAGATGTATGATCATTACCCTTCAACTGGGTATTCTGTTCCACTCCTACCAGTTAAAATAAAGGGTATTATGAAAGAGGTACTTCTTTTACTTTCACAATAGCTTTCTTTCAAATCCAATTTCAAGTTCGATTAGCAGGATAGAAAGGCGATGAGAATGGGAAAAGAAAAAATAAATATTTTATTTTAATGAGTTCCCCTTTTTAGTTCCCTTTTTTGTATTTTTTTATTTTCAATTCCACATTTGTTTTGATTTCATTAGATAATAATCTGCCAAGATTCCGGTTCACGAAATAATTAGTTGTACCATTGACTAATCCATATTTTAATAAAAATAGGTTTTGTTTCTAATCAAAACTACATCAGATGGTGTAAATCCTTCTCTAATCAAAACTTAATGCGCAAACTAACATAATAAATGTTGAAAAGTAGTAGTTATGCACTAGGGCATGCCTTGGGTAGGAACTGAACAGTGAAAAGTTAGTGAAGGCTTCAGAAACATCGACGATGAGGACCTCCTCCTCGTACTCCATGGCCACCTCCGCGTATTTAGGGTCTGCCTCTGGCACGTTCTCGGTCATCGCCGAACCTATATGCATGCAATATATGTAAGGATGATTTAACACACCTATATACAAAGCACAACCTAACAAGATTGATAACGTCTATGGATAGATCACATTTTCATGAAGCTAACAAAACTGGTTTGGTATTTTTCTGATTTTTCTATGATTTTTGGCGAATTTTGCAAGATCTTTTGATTTAGTCCATAACGAAGCGGGCTCAACTGCAAGAGTTCAGCTTAGGTAAAAAAAAGCCCACCAAGAGAAGCCTACTTAAACTAGACATTTTGCATCAGCAATCTCAATATATTTCAAAAACTATTAAGGCCTTTCCACATTTTCTCTCTGACATCTTTGCATCTGGAACTGTGTATTTCTTTCTATTCTCTTCCCAACCTAATCTCGGTTTGCAACAGCGAAAATAGAAAAGAAATCGGCAGAGACGGACACAGGCAAGCATCCCGAGACCGAGCTGGTGACTGAGGGCTAGATGGAAAAAAACCAGAAATTTTGCCTTTTTAGTACGGTATATATATATATATATATATATATATATATATATATATATATATATATATATATATATATATATATATATATATATATATATATATATATATATATATATATATTTAGATAGCGCTCGGGTGTTTTACGGGATTTGGTCACTCGATTTCCTGTCCATCTGATTTGAGAAGTGTTGCTCTCCCCACCGCTCAGTTTGCTGCGCGCGAATGAATCCAGGGCCGCACCGGGTCCCAGGCCATAGCTCCCACGCCATCCCTCTCTGACATCGCAGGCTGCCCTGTTGTGTTTGAGAGCTGTGTTCACTTTTTATGTAAACCCAAAATATTTTCTCTTCCATTCATCACATCGAATCTTTAGACACATACAAGAAGCATTAAATGTAGGTAAAAAAGATAACTAATTGCATAGTTTGTCTATAAATGTCGAGATAAATCTTTTATACCTAGTTAGTCCATGGTTGGACAAATTTTACCAAATAACAACAAAAGATGCTACAGTAACTTTTCACCTACTTTTCACTAACTGAACACACCCTTGGGCCGAGCAAAGCATTGAATGCTGACCTCTTCATGCATGGAAATTGAAACCACGACATGTCCCTGGCTGCCTGCTCTGTTGCCTCTGCTTCTGCTCTGCCCATATCCATATTTTGCTCCTCTCTCAAACAGCAGGGTGCTACCATGGACCCTTGCCTGCATGGCGCCACATTACATCTTATTGACCATATTTTACTATTTTTGTATAGGTGTAAATTTTGTGCTTGATTGGTATAAATTGATTGTTCATAAATAATAATAGTCACAATTACTCGAACAATTATCTAATCTTTTTTGTTTTTTGTTTTTCTATGTTTTATTTGGTTTCCCTTTGAAATCTTCCAATTTGCCTTCTATAGAAATAATCCGGCTATTTTTTTTGTTTTTTTTATTTAATATTTCTGTATTATTTTTATAAGTTTTATTTGATTCATTTGATCTGGATGTCATGACAATCTGACTGTTTATGGTTGCAAAATGGTGAGTCTATGGTTCACTGAGTTTGTGGTAGTACGTCGTATAGGGTGTATGTGCCTCGCCAACAATCGAGTGACAGAAGCTCAAGAAACACTCGACCGCTACGTAGACACGCCCTTTTAGTATTAGGTATAAATATAGATACTTGCATGGTGTAGCTTTGGAGCCTAATAATGGAGTTTGGTAATCGTAATTGATTTTTCTTATGCCTTTTCGATAGGCAGTACTATATAGTCTACCTATAAATAATAGTCATGCTTGGCTTTCGTATTTAAATAGACATAAATGTTTGTATACTAGCTTAGGTGGTACCCCACGCGTTGCTGCGGCAATAAGAGATGAGATATGAAACTTTCTATAGATCGATAATAATGTTTAGCAGAAGATATAATTTGATGGATTATGGAAGGGTTGTGGGAAAAAGCGTATACTCGGATTCAATACCATGAGCTGAGAAGGCAGGGAAACGTTGAAAAAACAATTAACCATGTAAGAGACGCATAAAGCAGCCACTCGTGTAAACCACAAAAATGCTTTTGATTACAAAGAATGCATCGCATGATTGTCATCTTATATGGTCTATCCTGAACTTCCTATCAGAAAAGACACAACAATGGAATGTGCAGATTTCTGTTACACTAAATTTAATATCTTAGACGGTTCCAACTGATAGGCTTTATTCAGTTTTAATGGTTCCAAACTTTACTTTAAAGTTTTTTTTGTTGCTGACCTAGATGAACTACTTTACTGTTATTAACAAGATGAAGATCACATACTTGACGGTTTGCTTTTGGATCCATGTGCAGCTAGCTTTGGAGATGGTCATACAAAAGACTGCCCACCACCTTATCAGGGATCACCATGCCATCGTCCACCATGTTAGGAACTTATTATGCCAAATAATGACATGAAGAAGTTACTGGTTGTTGCTCATCAGCCTAATAATAATTTGAACGTTCTATCCCAATTGATCCAGTATCTAGATTATATTTGGTACACATCCGAGTTTCCATAGAAGCTCTGGTAATATCCAAGTACTGTATGGATTTGTATTTTAAAGGAATAATATAAATATTCTGTCACTGCATATATACACCTCCATTTTTTAGAGAAACAATTACCTTATTTACTCTTATTTTCGTGGATGACCTTCTTTTTACTCTTTAAATGTCAGTGGTTGGCTTTATTTGGAGTTGTCGACGCCTATTATTGTAACTTTTTACGGCCTGATTGGATGTTGCGGTTTTCGAAAACTATAGTATCACAAAATTATAGTTTTATAATCAAAAGAGATAAAAATTTATGGTTTGAAAAAGAGATCATGAGTATAGAGTTACTAAAACTCCAAAAACACTAAAATTTTGATCAAACCATGGTTCTAGAGACTACAAGATTTGGTGTATCCAAACATCCAATAGCTTTTTAAAACCAAAATATTTTATAAAACCATAATATTTCTTCAATACTTTAAACATATGCTCCAACAGATTTCCAATAATCTTCCCCAATATATAGGATCCACATGTCATAATTTATTTATTCTCTCTCTTTTTTCTTTCCTTTTCCCTCGATTCATCGGCCCCATACTCGATCCTGTTCCCACTGCAACCTCCTCCTCCTCTCTCTGTGTGTCTCGCCATGACCTCCTTCCCCTCGGATCCAGCCTCATCCTTGATTCGTGCCATGCCAGCCTTGGCCACGGCCCACGTCGTGCCGACCCCGGCCTCAACTCCTAGCCTAGGCAAGGGCCTTGCCCTTGGACCCGCCCCAGCCTCGACGCCCCCCAGCCAGCCCTAGCTCTACCCCGCATCGTTTGGCCCTCGTCGTGCCGGTCCCAGCCCCAGCCACACCCTCGTTGTGCCATCTTCAAGTTCGGGCATGCAAGCCCTGGTGTCAACCCCGGCGCAACAGCTTCAGTAGAAGAGCGGCGGCGTTCATTGCAGGAGGGAGTATCAAGGGAGGACAATGATAGTTGGGTGGGCCCATTGTATTCGGAGAGCTTCAATCCCTTTTATTTGAGGGAAGAAAAGGAGTTTTCTTAGAGGCAAAAATATGTTGGAGCAAGAAAATAATTCCATTTCCTCTAATATAATAGGTTTATGGTGACGAGGGATAGGATTGGGGAAGTTTTGGAGATGCTGCCTTTAACTTGGCCCATCACTTTTTTTGGCCCTTGTAAGCCAAAAGCCCACACCAAACCCTCAGCCGCGAGGTTTCCCGTGCCCACTGCTATGTTCTGATCCGCGCCGCCCACGAAGATCCGTGCCGACGAAGAAGGCAGATTTCCGGCCGATTTCCTTGGAGCGGAACCCGAGCCCACAGTCATGAGGAACGCCATAGGCAAGCGCACCCAATCCCGGAGGCCTGGGAGGAAACGCCCGTGGCCCTGACGAATCCGCCGGCTCCCCTGCTCTGTCCGTCCGACCCACCGTCGGCCCCAAGGTCAGTGGCCTTGAGATTTTCCTTTGCTTTTGAGATTTGAACTGACGATTAGCTAGCTTGTTGTGTTGAATTTGCTTTGCAATGTGAAAATTGTGCAGCTGGCTAGGATTGTAGTGTTGGGTTTCTGAAACTACATGGGGGAAGAGAATGCAGCTTAATGGACAGGGAAAATTTTAAGCTACCTTGTTTTTGGGGGAGAATGTACTCATGTTGAGAACTCCATGAACTGGAGCTGCTGGCTTCTAAGCAGCAAGGGCTGCAGCTGTTTTTGGCAGAAAAGAAACCTCATGATAAACATTCAGTATTACACGATTTAAACAATTTTAGTTATATATATTTCAGTCTAAAATCCATGTATTGTTTGTACCACTAGAGAAAGTACGGGCATATAGAGATAGTGATTTTTTCACATCTTACACCAGCTTGCTATTTTTTCTAGTAGAATAATGACATGACATGGTTTGTTGCTAAGAGTGGTATTCAGCATTTTAGTCTTGTCAGTGGCCTGCAGTTTCTATTTTTATGTTTTTGATGATGATGTTTATGTTTAATCCTCTTTGTTCGGTGTATATTATATGGGTTGAGAAAGATGTTGGCTGGTCCATGCCTGCATATACCCACACTGTACAAGGTCTGCTGCTACCTTTCAGTATGAGGGTAGAGACCTGTCAAGTGAGCAGAGTGTATGGGTTCGCATTGCTTCAGGTTTTCACAACGCTGTTTACATGGCCCATTCCCAATAAAACGGTTTACTGCTCTGTGTTGTCATTCATTCCTACTAGAGGTCCAAGCACTAGTACCATTATACGGATCGAGATTGTCCACTATTTTACCATTTTTTTTCAAAGAAAAAGGAGCCCATACCCCACACCTATAGTGAAACAAATTGGAAGTAAAGTCAGATAGATAGTAGGCTATAACCAAGGAAAAGAAAACAGTCTACAAAGATCAACATTGGAGCATAGTATTTTTAATGCTAGGATATAGTAGCAATCATACGAATGATTTTGATATTTATTGGAATTGGCATTGTAGTTCAGAGGCTGTTGTTTAGTGAAAATGGCATGGTGAAGGTTGGTCATCTTGGTTTTTTTGCATACTGAAAGGTAGGTAATATGTGCTATGAAATGTAAAATGGGAGTCCAGGAACACATGATTGAAACACATGTTATATAGATTCCTAGAATATTCAGTTTATTTCATCATCACACTTTGGAGTTATTGCTTGAAAAAAATAGAAGGGCATCTTGCTTTGCAGTATCTAACTAAGACTTTAGTTACACTTGGTATTGTTTCCCAGTACCACACTTAGTACTATAGCCAGGGTTGACACTTAGTACGGATCCCAAGTACTGCACCAGTTTTAGGAAAAGTACTAATACTTATTTGTCCCTGGCTACGTATTTATTTGATCAACTGCCTTGTACAAATCTTTTTCCATACGTGAACTGCAACTTCTACAGAGGAACTATGTGAATTACAGTAACATAGATACACTTCCCAATGAGCACAATGTTGAAAATTCTTCTTTGATGGCCAACATTTCAGCATAAACCTCCTTTGTTCTTGGCCGATCTTTGATGACACAGTGCTGCATTTCAACCATTTCCTCTCCTCCGTCTTCACCTTCATGATATCCAGTGAGATTTGGTCCTAAAATGTTATGGATATTCAGTGGAAGTGATGACTCCACAAAGTTCCAAATGTTTACACCATCCTTAAACATGTCATCAGTTGGTTGCCTTCCTGTAATAATCTCCAGCAGAATAATTCCATAGCTGTAGATGTCACCCTCAACTGAGATTTTGCACCCAACGCCATACTCTGCAATATTGTGCAAAACTTAATAAGAAAATGCTCCACTTAGCTATTTTAGACAATTGGAAAAATATAGATAAGATGCCAAAGCATCATTTACAGGATAAATATCATATATACATAAGTACAATTCATTCTGATTAAAAAAAGAGAGTGAAACAGGTGGTCACCTGGTGCAATGTATCCGATAGAGCCTCTCGGTCCTACAGCACTCGATGAAGTATTGAATACTATTGAAAAGTCAACAGAAAGAAACTTTGAAAGACCGAAATCACTGAGACATGCAACCATTTCATCATTCAAAAGGACATTGCTTGGTTTCAGATCACGATGTACCAAAGGAGGAGTGCATCAATTATGAAGATAGTCCAATGCAGCAACAATATCCACAGCTATTGCTATTCATGTGCCTAAACTCAGTGGTCTTTTCGTGCTTTTTGTGTACTCTTTCTAATGGAGCCAGCTTTCTAGGTTACTGTTTACCATGTACTCAAGAATGAGTGCTTTAAATTCATTTCTAGTTGGATCAAATGTCGAACATACACTAATCACTCTTATAAGATTCCGATGGTGAATGTTTCTCAATGTTATAATAGGTGCCTTTGGGCTGGCCACATGGGCCTTGGCACCCACACCTGGTGTGGTTGGGCTACCTCTAGGGACTTATGGTAGATGACTATAGATTAGGCAGATTAGGCAAGGATCTCCGTTGATTGGGTGTATTCTATAAACCCTACTTGATCCTTGTCTATTATACTCCTCTGTTTCCTATCAATTCATCGACATTTTCCTTGTGCCATATCTCACTTACATGGTATCAGAGCTATTGCACCTGACGATGTCTGTCCAAGACGGAACAACCTTCACAGAACAACCAGCAGGGTCAAACTCAACAGAGCAATTATTGTCGGTAGTAAATTAGCGAACAGAGATGAGACTCTTAATAATTTGTGGCAACACAAGAACATTATTAAGACGTAATGTGGGTGACAACTTTGTGGAGCCAGTGGCTGTGATAGGAAGCATAGAACCATTACCGACAACGATAGATGAATGAGTAGGATACCACGGGAAGAACATGTGAAAGGGAGGAGGAGTGAGAGGACATGTGGGAAGTAGCACCTGAATCAAAATACCACTCGTTTCGCCGGAGGTGGAGTCAGCGACGTCATGCTGAAGGCGGAGGCGAGGGCTGACGGGTCCCAGGAAGGGAGGCCGGCGATAGGGTTGTAGTAGCCTGGCACAACCCACAGACTAGTGCCATCGGTGATAGTAGGGGCAGCAGCAGGCAGCTGCTGGGCAACAAGGGCCTACTGCTGCTACTCAGCGAGGAGTGCCTGCTGCTATGGATGCAGCGGGATCGGCGCCAAAGGAGGAGGCCCTCCTGGCCACATCTAAATGGACCCCATCCAGGGGTGGTAGACGGAGGGCCAGCTCCTGGCACCTTGCTACTGTTGCTGTGTGCCAACCTGTTGCTACTGCTGCTACTGTGCGCCGGCTGGGGGTCGCTGACCCTGGCTTGCAGCACCGCCACCACCATTGGTGCCCTTGCCACCACCGCCGTGCTTGCTGCGGTGATTGTAGGAAGGTTTGGAGTCACCAGCACCCCCAAAACCAGTGCTGGACGGTGGCAGGGTAGGGTTTAGAGAGCTTGACGTGGTGGAGGCAGCGAGCACAGTGGCAGGAGAGTCCTTCCGGTTTTCCACGGTGAGTTCCTTAAGGATGAGGTCGTTACGGGCCACCAGGAAGGTGGGGAAGGGCCGAGCACGACGAAGAAGGGCGCCAATGTGGTAGCATGGGTGCTTTAGGCATAGCCGTAGAGGGACTGGCAGGGGCACTGCTGTCAGCAGCAGGAGCGGTGGGGGCTCCAGGAGCACCGTGGGAGGTGCTTGCATTGAGAAACTTGTGCGACAGTCCAATGGGAATGGGCACAACATCAGTAGCATCAAGAAACTCAAAGTCTGTGGGAATGTGAGGACCATGATGCTCAACAAAGGGAAAGAAGGCTTCATCGAAGATGAAGTGCTCGAAGATGATGACTCTAATGGAAGAGAGGTCAAGGCAGCAGCATCCTTTGTGATGAGCGGAATAGCATAGGAAGATGCACAGGATGCACCTAGGAGCGAGTTCATGAGGAGCGGTGACAGACAGGTAGGGGTAACATTTGCAACCAAAGACTCACAGATGATCATACACGAGAGGTGTGCCGAACAAGGCAAGGTGCGGCATAGAGAGCTATTGGGTCTTGGTGGTCAAAATGTGGAGAAGCGATGTCGCCGTGGAGAGTGTCTCAACCCAGTAGGAGGGGGGCATGGACGCCTTAAACAGAAGGGAGCGAATGACAATATTGATGGAGTGAATAATGCGTTTGGCTTTACCATTTTGAGGCGAGGTGTAGGGGAAAGACATGCGAAGGTGAATGCCTTGGGTGAGGAAAAGTTACGGGCGCTAGTGTTGTCAAACTCTTTGTAATAGAACCAACCAACTTATAAGAACATAAGTACAAAAATAATCACCGAAACGATCAAATTCCTGTACTTAGGCTCTCATAACCCCGGTAGTCCGGAAATCTCGAAGGATTTCAAACAACTTTCAACATACAAGCCAAGATCATACATGATTCAACATAACATATCATTCGTTACAATAGTTCACAAGTAGCATACGGATTACATCCATCGGAGTTCGAAATAAAATATTACAAACCAAGTTTGATTAGTGGAAGCAACATAGTTCGATGCATAACTTCATAAGTTCAAATACATTGCCAGATTAAAGGTCATGTTTCACAAAAGCATCTTCAGATAAGAATACAAGTAGAGACCGTGCCCAATGGTCTAGTCTTCATCCCCGGTCGGGAGTAGGCAATACTTGCAGCACCTATGATAGATTAGGTCATCTGCAGCAGGTGGGAAATAAACCCTGAGTACGAGAAGGTACTCAGCTAGACTTACCCATCATAAACCAGAAATAAATGACACCACGGATCATGCAGGGCTGATATAAAGTGGAGCTAGCCTAACATAATTTGCATAAAAGCTGGTATAGCATAAGTAACCATTTAAAGCTTAGCTTCAAGTTAATAATCATTAACCTGTCATCTATATTAGCACCTGTACTAGAGCACTCACTTTATTAGGAGCAAATAATATTAACCATAGCAGGTATAATAAGGTTATCATCGTATCATCATTCCTGAACCATTATATTATTTAGTGTATCTACTTTGGAGATAAGCCCGTCAAGTTCTTACTAACCGGTGAGAGACAGCGACTCGAATCAAATTACAACTCAGCTGAGGGGGTATTCCTAACTCTCACCCTGGCATACTTTGCAAGGGTAGCCATGGGTTACCTTTGGGACAACTCAGGAACCAACTTCGTGGGTTTGGTCAGCGCCAACACTCTTATGGATTACCCTTCTACCAGGACGATCAGGACTTTTAAATCACTTGCCCTTGGACTCACGCCTACGGCTCCCTTCAGAGACGCACTTTATACTTGCTAGAGCCCAGCCTGAGTTAAGCTACTCGGCTTCGTGGTCGGTCTCCAGATCCGGCCAACTAAGAGAGAGGCATACGTTCAACATCACAAGGAAAGGATCCAAAAATTAGGTCCTTAAGCGATACAGATGGAGTCACTGCAAGCCTACAGCCTTATAAGCCCCCGTCTGGTTTTCATTCAAATTATACCAGGTTCTTTTCCACGATAGCAAATATAGCCAACTGTGCCATAAGTATATCCCTATAGCTCGCAGGTGACAACAAATCACCCGACTTCTACCGCTTAAAGCAGAGCTAAGTATCTACTCGAGCCTGAGCTACATAGGGTTCACGATATACTTTCTCGACAAGGATAGGGTACATATGCAGCAAGTGTTTTCACCCAACACCTATCACTTAATGCAACAATATATATAACATAGTACTTATTTGAATTTTAGAAATTAGGAGACTTATAATGCTCCGGGGCTTGCCTTTCATGAAATTACAAGGAACATGGTCAAGACAGTCAACGGTGACCTCGTTCGGCACCTCTCCTGCGAGCTGCATCTTTTGAACCTCCAGTGTTGGCTGCTGCTGCTCCTCCTGGCACGATTCCTCGAACTCCAACAGGGTCACTCCTTCTAGTACACCTATTGCATGTATATACACAAGATAAATATCATGGATGTATAAGGAATGACATGATGCTCATGGATGAAGAATAGCAAGTAACAAAGTATCACTAGACATTCGTTGATCGAGTAGGTGCAACGCTCTATTCAAATTACTTTAAAGAGTAGGTGCATATCTGCTCTCTAGAGAGCAAGAACACATTTATCCAACTTGCACAATCTAAGGTATAGATGCTCATCATCTGTTAGAGGCCTAACACCTGCACCTAAACTCACCTTAATCAATTTAAGCACCTAGTAACATCACAAACATGCTTAAGTATAATAAATGCACACTTAACAGAAACTTCAGGTTTAATATGCAAGTGAGCAGTTCTGAAAATAAATCACAACAGGAGATCCAAAATTCCAAATGACTTGCAAGAGGACATTCTGAAAAGCTTATGAAATTATCTACAAATCATTTATAAACATCATAGCATGATTCCAAAGTTTACCAGATTGAAATTAACTAAACAGAGCCTAGTCTGTGCAATACCGAGAGCAATCATAACTGAGACCTAATTTGAACAGATGTAACTCCTAAACCATATGGACAAATGCCACCAAATTTTAACAACAGATAGATACATAAGTTATCTATAAGTTTTGTATAAACAAGTTTCACAACAAAGCAACATATCATGGAGAACTTTACCAAGTCCCCAGATCTATCCAGAATTGGTAGATTCAGAAAATTAAATATTTAGAGATGGTACAAAAGCACATTTGGACTAAGCCAACTTTACCAACTCATTACAAAAGCACATTTGGACTAAGCACATTTGGACTAAGCCAACTTTATCAAGAGAACACCATAAAGTGTGGTGCCAACATCTAAATAAATTCTTTAAAGCCCTTTATTAATTTATTTAGAGATTTAAGTGGATAAAGAAACATATATCAAAACTACATGATATATTCCATAGAAATTACATCAGCTACAACATGCTTCAAAGAGGCTACCATAAAATTTTCATAGCATTTGAGCAAGTATATTTTCCTATATCAAAAATAACAGATAGAAAGACTGATTTTGGCATAAATGAGAAATCCTATTGAAAAGTATCAAACCATAGATTTCATATTTTTCTTAGGTTCTCACTAATACAAAAACAGTGCCCACCAAGTTTCACCTTCATTGGACTTATAGATAATTTATGAAAATTAGCACAATACCCATCTAATTAAATAAGATAAATACATAACTAAATCATACGGTATCAAAACTTACTGAAATTTAAACTACAAGCTACTCATGGTATCAAAAACACCCCATAAAAATTTTACATTATTTGGAGCTGTCTACAGAAGGATATGATTTTCTTCTTTTCATGCATGAATAAAAGGCATAAATAATAACCATTTATTTTTCTATAAAACATACCTAGTTTTATATTTTTATTAAAAACTAGAGTTCCCAAGGAACCCAACAAAATTTGAACCATCTCATTTGGATCTACATAACTCTAGATATGAATTTTTGAACCTAGCATCATAATCTGGAAATTGAATTAAAACCAACCCTAACCGTTACACTGACACGTGGGACCCGCAGCGGTCAGCGGCCCCACCTGATAGTGAGATAGGAAACAGAGGAGGGGTTTGACCGGTGCTCGCTCGCCGACGACGAGGTCTCCGGCGGTGGCGTCACCGCCGTTGAGTTCCCCTCGGCGAGCCGTGCTGATAGAGGTAAAGGTTTAGGGTTAGGGTGCACCGGAGCATGCTCGTCACCGACGATGGTGGCACGGCGGTGCTGCGCTATGGCAAGCCAGTGCTTCTCGGCCTTAAGCAAGCCAGGTGAAGGTGGCTACACCTTCATGAACCCCTAGCACACCTACCAAGGCTATATAGGGTTTCCGTGGAGGTTCTGAGCAGGGTTGCCGACGGAGCACTAGAGCGGGATGGTGAGCACGACAGAGCGGCTCACCATGTTCCTCCCTAGTGACATGACGATTGACCGTAAGGTCATCCTAGAGGCTAGGCCTTGACCAAAGCTAGAGCTAACGCGAAGCATATCGAAGGAAGGGAAAAGGAAGGACACGACATTGGACTTCACCGGAGAAGATGATGAGGACATCCTCCACTATTACCCGCTGGCAAAGACGCAACAAAAAAAGGCCAAGTGGCCTAGTTGTAGTCGGGCGGTGACCGTGTGAGCCTCTGAATAATCCCACCTTGCTTAGCTTGGGAGGAGGAAGCCACCTTAAAAGAGAGAGCCACCCTTCCCCTATCAGACTAGTCTTTTAGGGACATTGGGCCTTTCCCCGAGTGGGTGTGCATAAGAATTGTTGGGGTCCGGGCAACCTTAATTTATTGGGCCTCGGTCAACCCCACCTGGGCCGGATGTATCATTAAATGATGAGGACATCCTCCACTATTTCCCGCTGGCAAAAACACAACAAAAAAAAAGACCAAGTGGCCTAGTTGTAGTCGGACGGCGACCGTGTGAGCCTCTGAATAATCCCACCTTGCTTAGCTTGGGAGGAGGAAGCTGTAACATCCTGGGTTTTCGAGTAGCCAAAAATACGAGTTTTTCAAAATTTTTCCTGCAAGTGTGTGAAGCATGTAGAGTTCTAGGTCCAACCCGAGCCTAACTCACTGATGAATCGTTGCATGCATTTAGATTTGTTTGTAGGAGTGTGCCGAAGTTCTTTAGTGGTTTAGGATTTTGAGTTGGAGAGCACAAACTCGTAGCAAGATCCTCTCGCATCCTTTCTAAATTCATCCCCAAGCTCATGAACCCCTTCTCAATTTTCCTTGGATTTTAACTCGACCTCTTTCGGATTTCATTTTAAATTCCCTTGGTCAACCCCTTGAAATTCCATCCCAAATCTTGTCTTCTAATCTGTCCATCTTAATCCCTTTTAGGAATTCCCTTTCTCAAATCCCCTTTGAAACTCATATCAAATTCCTTGTTTCATAATTCGTATATGGGAAACCGTTCTTCGGCATCTCATATCCAGCAAGCTGCACGATCTAGCTAGTGCATGCTCTTGTGTCAAGTGTATACGTGTATATATGTATACAAATGCCGCACGGCCAACCATGCATGTACATATGAATGAGTATACGTGTATACATCTTCTAGTGCCCCAACCTGGAGCTCGGAGCCCAGCTCCTTTTCTGGCAAGATTTGCAGGCTGCACCAGCTACGTGCATACCTCTGTCCTCAATTGTATACGTATATATATATGTATCTTTGCCCCAAATGCAAGTACAAGACCAACTTCCTCCTTAACATCCTCTCGCCGAGCATGCCCAGCGGCCAGCAGCCAGGCCCAGCTCGTTGCTTCTCCTCTTTTCGGCCCACAAGCAGCAGATCGCAGCCCAGCCCTTCCCTGCGCTCACGTGTGCAGCACGCACGAAGAAGCCACGCCGCCGCCGCTCCTCCTTGGATTCGTCTCGTGCATGCTCCTGTACGAGCGGGGGACCCACGCGTCAGCAGCTGAGGTGAAGAAGTCGAAGACGCCGTTTTCTCCGTCGCCCAGTTCCGGCCCCTTCCCGTCATTTTCATCGTCAGAACGGCATCGTCTTCTTCCCTTTTCCATCCCCGCGCCGTTACTTTTCGTCGGCAGTAGCTAGCGTCCGAGCGAAGCCTAACTGCCTCGCCTCAGATGCTCTCGCACTCGCGTCAGCAGGCCCCCACTGCAAGCGCTGGCTAGCGCGGCACTCTGACCGCACGGACGGAATCGCGATGCTCCGCTTCGTGAAGTTTCCAGCCTCGCCACCTAACCGCGCCTGGATACAAGCCGCGTGTCCGCGAGCAGGCGCTCCGATGATCACCGCCGCCCGCAGTCCTCGCGGAACCCTAGCTTCAGCACTATAAGAGCCAGGCCAAGCCCGCTGCTCACCCATCTCCCAGCCGCCGCCGCCATCATCAAGGTCGACCCTTTTGAACTCCGTGATGCCGTCCTCGACATCGACACAACTCTCGCTTTACTTTTCATTTTATACTTGTCATCTATCTATATGATGATCAATCCCTATATCTATGCCTGTGCCGTGCCTTCGCCGCCGGTCTGTCTATTTATTTATCCATCTGTCTCTTGTGCCCCTATGGGTATGTGCTACTCCACGTCGGGTTGTGTTTTGTGGATGCGTTGCAGTCCTTTGTTGGTTGTGTGATGATCGTCTCCGCCTGTGGACCGTGCCATCAAGCCGGTTGGGAAGCGTTGTGTTCGTCCATCTTGGTCGTGGGTTTATCCCACCGTGGCCATGGTGCCGAGCATAACTCGTTCCCCTGCGTTTAGTTGTCTCTGTGGTGCCATGATTGAGAGCTTCTATCTACGTCCCTAGGATGTGGTCACTATGGACTTGATGTCCTTATCAACACGGTTCTCACCCGCACCATTCGAGTCCTATGTGACCTAATCTAGTGGGATATGATTTAGGGGACGACAATCGTGGAACAATGGAAGCCAACTCGTGGGTAAAGCTTATGGTCGCGGGTTCGCTCGCCATGACCAATAGGCTCTACCTCTTTCGCTTTCGCTCCTTTTGCTCTCCTCCTAACTACCTTGTTTACTTGCACCACCTAGACCCGGGCGTCTCTCTGGCCCTTGTGGTGACAACCTCATTGCTAAGGACCATAGGGATAGTCTTGTGCTGATTCTGCACCTAGGTCGTGGAGCACTGCGAGTTGGTTCGGGTCGTGGGACCGTCCCTCTTTTCTCCCAATCTTCACCAGTTCCAGGATGAGTTGGTCGGAAGAGTGCGGATTCCTTTCTTCTTCCTCTTTTCTTCTCAATCCCCGTCGATCCAGTAAGGTGTGGGTTGAGCCTTTCGCTTGTCGATGTTTGTTGCTCTTTTGATTTCATTTCTTTGGTTCTCATCATTGCTATGGCGAGTGGATCAAAGGAAGGTGAATCCCGTGTCTCCTACTGTCTTTTGGCTCTCCCGTGCTCGAGCCCTTGTATGCTTGTACCGTCTTCGACCGCAACATTTCTTTGGTTCTTGCGGTGACAACTGCACTGCTAAGAACCCTAGAGATGTCTTAGTGCATTAATTGCACCTAGGTCTTGGTACCCTACAAGTGGTTTGGACACTCGTGTACCCTTGTGTGTCACTCTTCGATGCCCCGTCTCTTGCCATGGTGTGTGTATTGGAAGAAGGTGACCACCTCTCTTCTCTTCTCCCCCGTTCCACCCTCTCTTGGTTCTTGTCAAATATAATGGCGTACGGATTGAGAGAGAATGGAACTTCTCTTGCTTGTAGTCATTTTGGTTCTCGTCAGTCTCCATGACGAATGGATCGAAAACTGCAAGCCCTGGTGTTTGCTTAGGATGAGCTAAGGCCTATGCCATTTCTATTTAAGCCGTACAGGTCGACACGATCGACCCGGGAAGTACTGGCTAGGCTAAGGCTTAAGCTTGTGCTTAGCGAATCACCACTCCTGTTCTTTGGTCCAGGGAACGGACATCCACCGAGAGGGCTAAGTCGTTCTTCCTTTTGTGTTCTTTCGGTGTAGTTGTTCTTTCTATGCCTTGTTGCCTCTCTTTTTGCAATATTTCTAGGTCTAGTGGTCTGATTGCTCTTTTGCTTGTCGTTGTGTCGAGGTAGTTGCGTCAAGGTTAGCGTTGAACGGATCAGAACCCGTTGGAGAAAGGACATGCAGATGGAGGAAGGACCATGGAGGAGTACGACTACAAGTGCACCGAGGATCTCAGATATGACATTTAACAGGTGTTCCACGTCCCACCCAACCTCGTAGACCCTATTAGACATGCTACATATAGATGCTAGTGCTTTACTTTCTTGCAATTGAACTGTGATAGGTTGCATGGTAGACTGCTTGTAAGCCATTACCTTGTCGCAACCTAATCCCCTGCACACCCGCTGTTAGGCTAGACGCTCGCATACTACTTACTGCTTTACTTTCACTATGCATTATATCTGTGATGTGATGCTTGGTGAAGGGATAACGTGAGTGGATAAGGCACGTGGTGCCGATAACTTGGTAAAACTGGATAATGAACTTGGGGAGATCTTGGCGTGTGTCTTGGGTGTGTGCTGAGGGTTGAGTCGATCGGACAGGATCCTACGACGAGTCTTTGGGGCAAGTCTTGCCGGAGGGGTGCGACCTGGGCATCCCTCGTGAGAGGTACCTGTGGCGGGTGCATGTGAGAGTAGACGGGGTGTTGGTTATCCCCGGTGGAGGTGCCATCGAGGCACGGGGTGTTGGTTATCCCCTTGAGAAGATATCATGTCTGGTCCCCCTAAGGACTGGTATGTCTTGAGAACCAGAATCATAGGACCCTTCGTGCACACCACTCGCTCCTGATGGGCGGGAGACGATTA
Organism: Saccharum spontaneum; assembly: GCA_022457205.1. Taxonomy (NCBI): domain Eukaryota; kingdom Viridiplantae; phylum Streptophyta; class Magnoliopsida; order Poales; family Poaceae; genus Saccharum; species Saccharum spontaneum. The sequence continues at coordinate 62,202,230 of CM039598.1, forward strand.
CCCGACTAACTAGGGCGGTGCCACTACTACTAGGTTGGAAGGTGATAGTGTAGGGAGGTACGAGCATGGGGGCCCACACCCTCCTAAGACAGCGTAGTGACCTTGGGGGCCCGGTACTACGTCTCACAGTCTCAGCGTTTCGGTCTACTCTGGGGTAGCCCAGGGCTGAGTGGTAGGGTGGTACCGTACCGGTTGGGAGGCAGTCGGCATCAGCCTAGGCGGGGCACCGCCGAGGATGGCGATCTTGTGGATTACCAGGTGTACATGCTCTGCAGAGTTGATCGATCTATACGTATAGCCGCGTCCGCGGATATGGACATTCCTATGACCTACGCTTCACTTGATTAGAGAGAGGAGTCCTTTCTACCTTTCCCCCCTGGGTTTTGGTGTTGGATCCGGCTTTGGCCGTTGAGGCAAGGTACGAGCGGGAGTCATCCTTGCCGCCTAGAGAGTGTGAGAGTGTGGTGAGATGTGTGTGATGGGATGGGAGAACGTGTGGTTGTGATGGTCTAAAACTTGATGAACTATTATTATAAAATATTATTGAACTTGCATAGGAAACCTACAGCCATATATAGGCCTTTTGATCCACCCTTACATTCCACTTACCAGAAAAGCATACGCAAAAGCATAGGGTGGGAGACAGTGGCCAGTACAAATCGTACTGATAGATTTTGGACAGGTTTGGATAAAATCTACGACGACCACGAGGACTTGGATTAGGATTGGATGGTCTCGTGCCTACGCTCAAGTGTGGTTGAGAAGATGGAGTCTACGCCCGCTGACATTCTACACCAACTCTGATGAATGCCGTGAAGGAGGAGCCTTCACCCGCCGATGCGCTACAACGACTCTGATGAAGATGTGTGTGTGTTTCCGCTAGATTAATCGATGTAATAGGTGTGTTAACCAGTGTTGTAAAGCCTTGTAACTTGTAAATCTATGATGTATGACTATGATATCAGCTGATAATTGATAATGTGATGGATTGCTCTCGTGATCTACTACATTATAAATCGTATCTGTGGATTTTTCCTTTGAGGAAAATTGAGATCGTTTCAGAAGCCACCTTAAAAGAGAGAGCCACCCTTCCCTTATCAGACTAGTCTTTTAGAGACATTGGGCCTTTCCCTAAGTGGGTGTGCATAAGAACTGTTGGGGTCCGGGCAACCTTAATTTATTGGGCCTCGGCCAACCCCACTTGGGCCGGATGTATCATTCTTCTCAATATTGTCAGAGATAGAACCAAACTGAATTGCTAGTTTAATTGGCTCTGCGCAGTTAACTGCAAACATACTAACATCAATATTTACAGTAGGGATATTCACGCCAGAAGACAGCGGCCGTTGCTCTAGCAAAGATTAGAATGGCCGATTGGCCCTTACCCTTGCGCTAAAGATGATAACAAGCGGTGCACAAGGAAGAGCGGAACATGGCGCTACTGTGGGCTAGCTAGAGCAGGTGGTGGAGCTGTGACGACGGCGTGCAAGCTCGTCAGATCTTGGCGGTGGCGATAGCGCTCGGTTCTCCGCTTCGGAGAGAACAAGAGAGAGGCAGGGGCGAAGTGGAGGCGACGGGCGACGTCGTGGCACTGTTGGGCGCTCCTCGACTTGACCGGTGGACCCAACACTAGCATATGGCTGCCACAGCGTGGCCATGCAGCGACAATGGCCTGTGGCCGGTCAGCCACTGAGCCAAGGTTAGGCTCTGCATTCAGAGTTGCCGAACCCGATTGACAACCCGACTTTGAGGTTGATTAGCGCCTAATCCAACTCGAATCAGCGAAAGTGATAATTAACAAACTTATAGAGCTATGCGAGATTTACAACTTTGTCAATTGGATGCCAAGTTGATTCGGTTTGGTTTGGGAGTTACAGAGCTCCAAAATGGTGTTCATGAAATTGTAACTGCATTTTTGACTTAGCGAAAATTGCTAAGTCCAAAACAGCCCCCTAAATTGACTTGTGGGCCATTTTTTAGCAGGTTCTGTCGATTTTCATGAGATGACCATTAAATAACTTTTGTCCCTTCATAAATTTACTAAAATTTTGCTTAAGAGTTCACAAACATGCATTGACTTCTAACTGCACTTTTTAAACAGTCAAACAAAAGAGCTCCAGGGGTCAACACAAGTCAAACTAGTACTTAGAAGCATAGTTAGGACTAATGAACTTCATGAACATTGTTCCTAATGACATTATAAATGTAGCTAGGGTGTTTTGGTGGGTCACCACATCCATTTGCATGTGACACATGTACTCAAGCTTTTCAAAACAACTAAAACATTCACTTGAAACATACGAAACATTCAATTGAAACAACTCAAACAGAGACATGCAATACTTGAAATAAGGTACATGGGGCATGTACAACCCCTCTAGGTAGGCATAACATAGGGACATCACATATGATACACACATGCATAAGCACTAATGAAACATCATGTTGCAACATTGAAACATAGGATGATGCACATGTGATAATGAGATGAATATGCTTATGTTATGCAATGCAAATGCACAAATGCAAGCCAAACACCTAGGGTGTTACACTCTTTCTCGTTATCACACGGAACAGCCTTGTCGTGGGCACCAAATTGAGTGGAGGCGTAGGCGATGAAGTGAGCGAGCGTGCAATTGGTGATCTTCATGTCCTGCATGTTCCCACCTCTTCACAATATGCGGACATCTTCACTAAAGGACTTCCTTCTTTGGTCTTCACGGAGTTCAGGTCTAGTCTGAACATACAGAGTGGCTAAAAATCCGACTGCGGGGGAGTGTTAGAATAGGCGCCTATGGGCTGGCCACATGGGCCTTGGCACCCACGCCTGGTGTGGTTGGGATGCCTCTAGGGACTTATGGTAGATGACTACAGATTTGGCAAGGATCTCCATTGATTGGGTGTATTCTATAAACCCTACTTGAACCTTGCCTATATTTTGTACTCCACTGTTTCCTATCAATTCATCGACATTTTCCCTGTGCCATATCTCACATGGTATTAGAGCTATTGCACCTAACGATCTCAATCCAAGATGGAAGAGCCCTCATAGAACAACCAGTAGGGTCAAACTCAACAGAGCAATTATTGTCGGTAGTAAATTGGTGAACAGAGATGAGATTCTTAATAAGTTGTGGTGACACAAGAACATTATTAAGACATAATGTGGGTGAGAACTCTGTGGAGCCAGTAGCTGTGACAGTAAGCATAGAACCATTACCAACAACAATAGATGAAGGAGTAGGATACCACAGGAAAAGAACATGTGAAAGGGACGAGGACTGAGAGGACATGTGGGAAGTAGCACCTGAGTCGAAATACCACTCATCCACTGGAGGTGGAGTCAACGATGTCGTGCTGAAGGCGGAGGGGAGGGCCAACAGGTCCTAGGAAGGGAGGCCAGCGACAGGGTTGTAGTAGCCTGACGTAACCCACTAACCGGTGACAGCAGGGGCAGGAGCAGGTTGCTACTGGGCGATAAGGGCCTGCTGCTGCTGCTGCTCGGCGAGGAGCGCCTGCTACTGTGGATGCTGTGGAGGCCCTCCTAGCCACATCTAAATGGACCACATCCAGGGGTTGTAGAAGGAGGGCCAGCTCCTGGCCCCTTGCTGCTGCTACTGCTGCTGCTGTGCGTCAGCAGGGGGTCGCTGACCCTGGCTTGCAGCACCACCACCGCAACTGGTGCCCTTGCCACCGCCGCTGCACTTGCTGTGACGATTGTAGGAAGGTTTGGAGTCACCAGCGCCCCCAGAACCGGTGCTGGATGGTGGCGGGGTAGGGCTTGGAGAGCTTGACGTGGTGGAGGCAGCGAGCGCAATGGCAGGAGAGTCCTTCCAGTTTTCCACAATGAGTTCCTCGAGGATGAGGTCATCATGGGCCTCCAGGAAGGTGGAAAAGGGCTGAGCACGACGAAGAAGGGCCCCAACGTGGTAGCATGGGCGCCCCAAGCATACCCGCAGAGGGACTGGCAGGGACGCTGCTATCAGCAGTAGGAGCGGTGGGGGCCCCGATAGCGCTGTGGGAGGTGCCTACAGTGAGAAACTTATGCGACGGTCCAATGGGAACGGGCACAACCTCAGTAGCATCATGAAACTCAAAGTCCGTGGGAACACGAGGACCATCACGCTCAGCTAAGGGAAAGGCAGCTTCATCGAAGATGACTCTATTGGAAGAGAGGTCAAGGCAGCAGTATCCTTTGTGATGAGTGGAATAGCCTAGGAATACGCACAGGATGGACCTAGGAGCGAGTTCATGAGGAGTGGTGGCAGACAGGTTTGGGTAACATTTGCAACCAAAGATTCGTAGATGATCATACGCTAGAGGTGTGCCGAACAAGGTAAGGTGCGGCATGAAGAGCTGTAGGGTCTTGGTGGGCAAAATGTGAAGAAGCGATGTCACCGTGGAGAGTGCCTCAACCCAGTGGAGGGGGGCATGGACACTTTAAACAGAAGTGTAACACCCTAAAATTTGCACTTTCTGAAAATAGAGTTCAAACGATTTAAATTGGAGTTTTATGTTCATGAAAACATAAGAAACTAAAATTTTCATTAAATTAAAATTCATCATAGAAAGTTAGTAACAAGGTTGTGCATACATGCTGGTGCAACATTCAGGAACCAAGAGGATAAAAAGCAAATATATATATATATATATATATATATATATATATATATATATATATATATATATATATATATATAGGCAGCGTATGGTATGAAAACCAGGCTTCTATGCAAACTATAGAAACTCTAATCTAGACCACATAACTCTAATCTGATGGCTACAGGGAAAGGTGGGTTACTTTTGCACTTAAACCCCCCCACCAATCCCATCCTAATCTATTTTCTTGCAAAAACAGCACAGCAGCCGATCGCACCTCCCCTTACGTCGTTCCTCGCGCCGTTCCACGTCGCTCCGTCTCCTCGTCTCTCCGTCGCCGCCTGGCGATCCCGCCATGGAGACGCAGGAGAACCACCAGGAGACCACCGCTGCGGATGCCGCCATGGAGACCGGTGTCATAGCCATGGAGACCACCGCTGCGGATCCCGCCATGGAGACGCAGGAGAACCACCAGGGTTGGCTTGCCATCCCGCCTCGCGATCCCGCCATGGAGAAGCTCCTTGGCCCCCACGCAGCCTTGGAGACCACCACTGCGGATGCCGCCATGGAGACTGGCGTCATCGCCATGGAGACCCCCGCTCCCGCTGCCACCGAGTCTCAGGTCGCCGTTGATCCCGTCGATGATCACGTCGTCATTACGATCGACGCGGTCGACGCTGGAGTTGGAGCCCACCTTGAACAGCCAAGCACTCCTAAGCCGAAACCTTCTCCGAGTTTAGTAGTAAGTTGCATAGAATATTTTTTTGCAAAGAACTAGTTTTGCTCAAACAATGGATTCATATGTTGTTATGTAATGACATGTTATCTGGCCAGCTCTAATAACAATGATTTATAGAGCGAATGTTCTTTACTGAATTGGTACATGCTCTTCTCAAATGAATAAGAATATAAAAATGCACGGTTTTTTAAAGTAGTCAGTTGCAAGTGGTCTACCTAGGATCTCTACAGTTACTATCATATATATACAGTTAATATTTTGCATAGAACATATGTTTTCTTCTTTTTTTTTTGCAAAGAACTAGTTTGCCTGGACTATTACTCATACAATTTTACACTTGTATAGGACACCGGTCTCCATGGCGGCATCCGCAGCGGTGGTCTCCTGGTGGTTCTCCTGCGTCTCCATGGCGGGATCGCCAGGCGGCGGCGGAGAGACGAGGAGACGGAGCGACGCGGAACGGCGCTACGGAACGGCGCGAGGAACGGCGTGAGGGGAGGTGCGATCGGCTGCTGGGCTGTTTTTGCAAGAAAATAGATTAGGATGGGATTGGTGGGGGGGGGGTTTAAGTGCAAAAGTAACCCACCTTTTCCTGTAGCCATCGGATTAGAGTTCTGTGGTCTAGATTAGAGTTTCTATAGTTTGCATAGAAGCCTGGTTTTCATACCATACGCTGCCATATATATATATATATATATATATATATATATATATATATATAGATAGATAGGGTGTAGAATAACTATTCTACACCATGGGCCAACTCAGGGACCCAATCAGCTTCTTCCGACCCACCGCGCCCGCCCCGACCCGACCCTCCCCACGCGCCTCGGTCACGCCCCGACGCCCCCGCGCGAGCGGTCACGCACGCGCTCCGACTCCTGTGCCATGCACGCCCCGTGGGCCTGCTATCTCCCGCCCACGCGGCCATGCACGCCCACTACCGTACTCCCGCGCCACTCCTGCTCCGGTCCAAGCACCCACTCCCAGTCCCACTGCATCCATGCGATTTTTTTTATTTTTCAAAGCCAGCGATCCAGACATGCAGCGCATGCTGAGTCCTCCAGGCTACTGGATGTATGTGGCCGTAGGTAGCCCATTGATTTTTTGCATGCATGCTTATTGAAATAAAATTAATCCAAGTGTTACTGTTTTTTAAAGTAAATTAATCCATGTGGCCTTACATTTAATTGTCGTCAGTATCTTCAAGTATTAACTTCAGTAATTGTTAGTACATTTACTTGTCGTCAATATCGTCAAGTATTTTGTTAGGATCTTTAAGTATTTCATCAGTATTTTTTGTCACTAGCTTAGTACAATCAATACTATAACTTCAGTAATTGTTAGTACTTTTAAGTAGTTGTCAGTATCTTCATGTATTTTGTCTGTTTTTTTGTCATTACCTTGGTACAGCCAATACTATAACATCAGTAGTTTCTAGTACCTTTAAGTAGCTGTCAGTATCTTCAGGTATCTATTAGTATTATCAGTATTTTTTATATAGTTATCAGTATTTCTACATAACTATTAGTATTTCTCAGTACCTCTTTCAGTAGCTATCAGTATTATTACATTGTTGTTAGTATTTCTCAGTATTTTCCCGTCAGTATTTCTCAGTATCTTTAGTGTTTTATTATTATTTCTCAATACTTCTGTCAGTATTTTGATTCAATAGTTACTAGTATGTTTCAGTATTAGTCAGTATTGTTTAGCATTAGTCAGTATTGTTTGGTATTGTATGGGGCTACAGGGCAAGCAGTGCCGCCGCCGGAGCGCAAGCCGCGTCGTGTCTGACGGGGTGGACGGGGTGGGCTAGCTTTAAGTAGCTTTCACTATTTATGGGTATTTTTCTCTTAGTACTCGATGGTATTCAGTATTTTATACGTCAGTATAATATTTTTCTCAGTACTTTCAGTACATACTTGTTTGTTTCAGTACCATGTCAGTATTCTTCTTCAATCAGAGAAGGCCGATTCCGGCCGGTGGGGCTTCTCTCCAGCGGCGGCTGGCGTCTTTGAGGGACACGCACCAGGGACGCCGAGATCTGTTGCGACGCGACGCCCATGTGGTTCACCACCACGGCCTGCAGCCGCTTCACGCCGCCACGCCAGCGATGGCTGCACGGTGACCGACCCCATCACAGGCTCACCGTCGACGAAGACTGCCGGTAGCACGGTGGCGGCGGGGTTGCTGCCGCGAGCTCCCATGTCCACGCACGCAACTTCCTTCGTCTCCTGCGTCTTTCGGGAGGGGCGGGCTTCAGCGGCAGCCGAGCGCCCTTGGCTGAGTCGGGATCTGGCGACTCATTCGCTAATGGGCGGCCACAAGCATCGAATCGAAACGGCCACCACCCGGCGGGAGGGCTCCGAGTCCTACGTCTTCGCGGGCTCCCGCCGCGAGCGCCGGGGCGGCCAATCTCGCCGCGACAGCAGGCGCGGGTGCGAAGAAGACCAGTCCCGCCCGGCCGCTACTGCCATTGAGCGCCGGCCTCGGCCTGGCCATGCGCCCGGCCGCGGCTGATCGCGATTGCCGGCCCGCCCTGGCCGTGCTTCTGCGCAGAGGATGGTCGGAGGTGTTGGGGGCGGACGCGGGGGCCGCCGTGGTCGGAGCGGCGCTGGGGATGGGGCGCCGGGGGGAGGGGCGCGGGTCATGTGAGCTCCGGTGGCCGGTCATGGCGGCAGACCAGGCAGGGGCGGCGCCGATGGGAGGGGGAGCCAAGGGAGGGCGGACGCGGTGGGGCGCCGTGAAGAGCGCGGCGTCGATGTGGTCGGGCAGGTCATGGCGGCGGCGCAGGTCTTGCGAACTCTGGCGGCGGGCCAGGTGGGGGGCGGCGCCGCTGGTCTGCTGTGCGGACTCGGAGGTGGAGCGGACAGGGACGTGTCGGGGTGCGGGCTCAGGAGGTGGAGCGCGCACGGGAAGGGAAGTGCGGGTCGAGATTTGATTCAGCTGAACCGGTTCCATCGGGCTGGCTTGTGTAGTCTGGTGGTGGGGCTGGCTGTGTCTGGGTGTAGAATAGTTATTCTACACCTAGGGTGTAGAATAGCGCTATATATATATATATATATATATATATATATATATATATATATATGTGTGTGTGTGTGTGTGTGTGTGTGTGTGTGTGTGTGTGTGTGGGTTCTATGAAAGTTGACGTCACTTGGAAATTATTTGCATCAAGGAAAACTTGGAGAGGTGCACGCTATTTGCTTCAAGCCGGTAGTCAACTCAACAGGTGAAGCCGTGAAGGTCACATGTGCTCACGTTAATTAGGGCCCCTGCTGCAATATTTTAATATATATATGCAGCACTAGTATTAGTTAGCTATTTTTAATTCACATATGGATTGGGCTTAATTTGGGCTAAGTCACGTAGGTGTAGAGTCTGTTTGCTCGTCGTCGCAGCCTGATCAAGTTGGACTTGAGATCAATCGGACTAGACTTTCTATTTATATCAAGCTGCCTACGTCTAGGTTGTTTTCTCTACGGCAAATCAAGAATCATATCGCTTGTGCCTTAGCTCCTGTCTAAGCGCCGCCGTCGCCGCCGTGGTCTCGTCTTGCATCACCAGCCGCTCGCACGATCCAACTAACAAGGTCCCTTCGAGATGCTACTTCCCTCGTTCCCCTGTCATATCCCATCATCCCTCGACTGCCGCAGCAAACGCATCCAGCTCCAAAATCACCGCCGCCCGACCCCCGCTCGCCGATGGCCGCCACAAAAAAAAAATCATCCTCGACGTCTCCGAATAATTCCCAATTGCAGCGGCGACCCGGTCATCCCCATCCATCCAAATAGCAAAGGCAGTCTCCAGCAGTGCCGCTGCCGCAATGGGAAATTCATGCTGCTACATATGCACGAGGAACGAGCTGAGATTATCACCATGCGACTCCAGACTCATGCTGCACTTGATCTGCCGGCTCCGTATCTAAGTCCATCACGATAATGATGATGAGCCGGACACAAACATGGAGACACGGCCGCGATGATCACTGATCAAGCCTAAGCCCTTGGTATTTTCTTTCCCTCGATTGTTTTTAATCCAAAGTAATTATTCTGGACTTGTAGAATCTATGCTAGTACACGGTACTCATGTAGTCCTATTTTCTTCTAATTTAGGTGTTAGATTAGAATCATGTTGCCTAAGAAACATTTGTCCGGGTCTCAGAAAATAAACAGAAAAGACTACAAGATCAATCTGCTCCATGCGTGCCTAGTTTTCCTTAGCTAGCTTGATGACGTCGTCATGACATCGCCCATGCTTTATGGCCGTTTTCCTTTAGAAAAATAAATGCAGAAATACCATACAAATATACTGCTGATGTCCTTGTTTTATCATACGTGCGCAATCTTTCTGTCTTTCTTCTCGGACACAGCTAGAATTTCTATTGGCCATCACGTACACATGCCTCACAACTTGCATGAAGTTAGCAAATCTCCTTTGTAGATAATACTATCTCGGCTTATGCAGTTTGAGTAGTGCCCCACGTGCCTTTTTATTTTGCAAAGTAAAGTTTAACAACTCAAATTATACAACATTGTTTATGAATAAAAACATGAGTAGTTTCAACCTGACCTTTAATTAAATTATGTTTTGAATTAAATTATGTTTTGAGTAATCTAGTCTAATAACTTTTCATGTGGTCATTCTCAATTAATATAAATCAAGCATATAGGCTTTTTCTTTAATATAATATAAAAGTCTCGGTAGTCATTTCTTTTTCACCATAGCTCCAATTACCGTGCTTCTCGCGTCTTTGTGTTCATAGCAATTTGTCGATTAGTTTTCAAACCTATTCATTTGTTGTTTTATATGATTGGTGTGTTTATGATTATAATTTAGTTAGTATCGATGTTTTTCATGTCACTTGACCACAAATTATTAACTTGAATGCTAATTAGATTAATATTTATTTAATAGCTTTTCAATTAAAAGCGATCTGAGTTTAACTCCGTTTTGGTTGTGGTACAGCTGTGTCGACTATAAGTTACATGTTAGTAGGGACTTTTAACATGTCTCACATCTCTAAATTTTGTAAGTTAAATATTAATTAGATTAATGATTACGCAAACTGGTTTCCAAATAAAAGTAACATAGGAGAATGTGGATCTTTTTATAATTACTTGCCAACTTAAACATGATTCGGATAAAGCCAGTTTAGATGCAATTTCATTAATATTTATTCAATGCCTTTTTGAATTACAACTTAGGTTTATAATTTTGGTCTTACATAAATAAATGTTAACTTGATTAATACCAGCCTGAATGTCTTTTGAATTATAAGATGATTAGTTCAACCTTGAAACATAAGTGCTTTTGTTTAGTTACCATATGCTTTTCTATATATGGTTAAATAAATTGGTGAATACACTTGCATCTAGTTTTATAATTAAAATCAATATAGATTTTACTTCGTGTGTTTTGTATACAAATATCCATATGACTAAATTGCTTAGTGTTAAATTCAAATATGATTTGTCTAATCGATCTGAACTAATAACTTTTCCATGATCTTGTCAGCTAAAATAAATCCAGCGTATAGTTGTTTCTTTTATATAATATAAATATAATTTGATTAATTCAACTTTAGGATAATTCTCTGAAATGTCTTTCACCTTAATTCATTAACCAAAATAAATCAAGTGTATAGTTTGTCTTCTTTAGTTATGTTGTCAATCTTGATAGACGTGTCCTCAGTAACGATAGCTCCGTCCTTGGTCGTTCTTGCGTTCTCGTAACCATAGCAACAAGCCGTGACGTTTAGTGCGCTTCCTTTTAAAGTGCCTTCTTTGTATGATGTTTGTTCTTAGATGTGTTTGTTGTCTGTTTGCTGTGCTTGGTTGCTGCGAGTAGAAGTGTGATTCACGAGCGCTGAAGACTAGGAGCTAAGGACCGACGAGTATAGCAGAAGCCAAAGATCAGAGATGGAGGTTGAAGACCTCTGAGCAGCTTAACTTTGGGAAAAAGGCAAGTATAACATGGGACCATCATTGTTGTCTTATTCACTGAAATTATCATACATATGCATGTGTCCTCCTTGACAACCATAGAGATTATAACTTAACTATTGATATCTTATTTCCTTGTCACCTATGGGTTATGCATTTGGGTAGCTATTGCTAGTGCTTAATTATGAACAATGATCTTGTAATTTGATTAATGGATTAAGCAACCAACCATTAAGATGATTTTATTACTATTGAAAGGGGGCTAGAGCAAGGGGTTATATTGTTGCTCTGGTTTCTCTCCATAAGGACTTACCTATAAGTGATAACCGGGACATACAGTACAACTGTGAGGGCTATATGGCTTTGGCTCTAGTTGTTCAAGAGACCTTTTCTAGTTTGTTAGTGGTTACCTTAAATGGCGTAAGAACGGCTTGCCACGTTGGGTGTAGGACAGCCTTTAGTCTATGAGTATAGCCGAGAATGAATTGTGCCATTTGAAAAGGGGGTTCCTACATCTGCCTGCCGAGTGAATCTAATGGCCCTAACTTGTTAGACGAACTCTTGAATGACTTTATATGGTTCTCTGGTGTTTGGGTTTGATCTCCCCACATATTTGGAAATCATGACTCACAGTGAAAGTGTACACCTCTGCGCAGAGTTTAATAAACTGGTATACTAGCCGTGCTCACGGATACGAGCGGCCTTGGGGATTCTTACAGAATAGTTGATCACCATTGTTATATCATGTTTAATTAATGTTGTTACTATTATGCTCATGTTAATGCTATTCATTATCCTTATTACAATTGATCATTGGTTCATTAATGGGAATTGGAATACCTTGATGCTACTCAATTGCTAATTATATGAGGACTAAAAGCTAAACGCAGTCAAACAGTGTCTAGCCTTTTGTGCCTCATGAACCCTGTGTTATACTTGTTGAGTTCGACATGGACTCATTCTTGCTATTTCCACCACACCTCAGTGTGTAGTGAGGTGCTGCTCAGAAGAAGGATAAAGGGGTAGTGATGTTTCCAGAAGTCTTTTGGAAGTGATTGACATACGGATCCACCAGTCAGCCGTTCCTGAGAAGAATGGAGCCTGAAGTTTAGTCACCGTTCCGTGATACTCTGATGTAAGTGTTAATATAGCTATGTATACGCTATATAATAACATTATATCTGATACTTTTTCATTATGACATATGTGTCGACTTCCTGGGCACACATATGATTAGCCTGGTTTTGTTCTTTAGAAAACCGGGTGTGACAAGAAGGGAGCGAATGACATTATTGATGGAGCGAATAATGTGTTTAGCTTTACCATTTTGAGGCGAGGTGTAGGGGCAAGGCATGCGAAGGTGAATGCTTTGGGTGTAGAAAAAGTTACAGGCGTTAGAGTTATCAAACTCTTTCCCATTATATCACTGAACCGCCTTGACGTGGGCGCCAAACTAAGTGGAGGCGTAGGCGATGAAGTGAGCGAGCGTGCAATTGGTGATCTTCGTGTCTTGCATGTTCCCACCTCTTCACAATATGCGGACATCTTCACTAAAGGACTTCCTTCTTCGGTCTTCACGGAGTTTAGGTCCAGTCTGAACGTACAGAGTGGCTGACGATCCAGCTGAGGGGGAGTGTTAGAATAGGCTGGGCTACCTCTAGGGACTTATGGTAGATGACTACAGATTAGGCGGATTAGACAAGGATATCCATTGATTGGGTGTATTCTATAAACCCTACTTGATCATTGCCTATATATTGTACTCCTCTATGTCCTATCAATTCATCGACATTTTCCCTATGCCATATCTCACTTACACTCAATGCCTCACATTCAGAAAGGAAGTTACTTGGTGCTCCAAATTGGTTGAGCCTGAATACCTCTATGGCAACTGCACATTCTTCAACCTTGAATTGACCTTTGTACACCAATCCAAATCTTCCGGATCCGACAAGACTGTTAGGAGAGAAACCATCTGTTGCTTTGAATAAATCACCATACAAAAAAATCTTTAGCTTCTTTAATGACTGGTTGGTTAGTTGCTTTCCTTTCCTTCTCTTCTTCAAAATAATGACAGCAACACACGCCATTGTGACTGCAGCTACACTAGCAACTGAAACCAGAATAGCTAAAATGTAGGCATGCTTCTTTCTTTGGGGTCTTGATGTCAACCACTGTGGTACTTGTAGATCTGGGGACGTTGCGCACAACTTATTGTTTCCTTGGATGTACACATCATTTGGTTTAGCAAAGATGCCGCCTCTAGGGACAGGGCCCTCAAGGTCATTGAAAGATAGATTTAGAATCTGTAAAGAGCTAAGTGACACCAAAAATTCAGGAATTCTACCAGACAAGTTATTCTGCAAAAGATCCATCACAGTGATGCCTTTTAAGTTGATGAAAGAATCTGGGATGCTTCCTTGCAGATTATTTGCTTCTAAGTGGAGTGACTCCGGAAGAAGGCACTGACCAAGTGTGGAGGGGATCTGACCTAATAACCGGTTGTTGGAAAGACTAAGTGAATTCAGATTGATCAATCCACCAATCTCAAATGGTATGTCTCCGGTGAGTTTGTTATGGGACAAGTCTAAGCCAATAGAAAGTGTAGATATCGAAAAGAGTTCCCGTGGAATGCCTCCGTACAAGCTATTGGAAGAAAGATTGAGTGTTGTCTGTTGTTTGCAGCCCTCTAAACTAGAAGGTATGAGCCCAGTCAAATTATTTTCCTCGAAAAGAAGTTCAGTAAGCCACTCTAACTTCCTAGTAACTAGAATAAAAGAGAGGGGAAAGATAAAGCACTAATAATTAACGTCATAACTGGCTAATTGCTCGTATATTATGCAGATCAACTAAGATATTTTTTTGGAAAAAATAAACTAAGATATTGTGTAGGAAAAACTACAACAATAATAACAAGAACAAAATAGAGGGAGAAGATAACATAAATATTAGACATAAATAATATATATCAATAAAGACTAACACAAAGAAGAGATGATAAATAAATACTATTTAGTAATTTTTATTAGCTAATTAAGGGATTATATAGTGGGCACTAGGGCGGTTGGGGGTGTGGCCCACCCCTTCCCTCCGTCCCTGCTATCAAAGCTCACGGGTAAGCCATCATGGCATTATTATTATTACTCTCCTAGTTAGAATGCATCCTCCTTCGAGCTCGCCCTCCATAGCCTCAATCCTGAAGATCCATGTCTTTGGCTTCCTAGCAAATTTTTTTAGAGTTTTAGGGCAGTGCCCAGCCTTTCAACCTTTATAGTCAAAAGATGGTTTAAACCAATATTACAGCATAAAGGATGGCATGCCATCCGAGGATTCGGCCCATGCCACCAGAAAGGTACCACAAAACCTCAGCCGAGTTTACAAAACAGTGAAGACTAAACTACATGGAAGGAAACCACCAGCGTAAAGGGAAACCACCAGCAGCAGCCTACGATCGCCATCACCAACTTCTTCAGGCCGAGGTGAAGAGTTCCAGGGACCTCAAACTGAAGCTTGAATGTCCCCCAGCCTTCTGGATGTCCTTTAAGTCAGCCAGAGGAGTCTTCTAGCCAGCACTTTGAGCTCTCCAGCTTTCAACTTCAGATTCTCCTGTTTGTCCTCCTTGTGTAGAATGCTCCAGTTTTGCACTGATCCAGCTATCCTGTGAAAGAGTATCCATACCCTTCCAAATTTTTCTGCGAAGAGAAGGAGGACTTATATTAAATCTTAGCACAGTACATCCCCAAAACATGAAAAAATCTGAAATAAAAAATACATAATGTTCTATCCACATTCTTCCATCGTCTTCTTCCCTAATGGCTTCCCTCGAGCGTCAGAGCCAAAGTGTAGTCCTTATACCGAATTCAATGACCAACCTCAAAATATTGAACATGCCACAAGATCCAACGCTTCGGAACTAGTCCAAAACACATCTAAATTGCTAAAAGAATATCGGTAGTTGCATCATCGGGTACGACATAGGCTGCAGAATCATCACCTAGAGACATTGATTTCCTCTCCGCGACCATCGACGATGAGATCGATGACCCGGAGTCGCTGTCCTCGTAGGGGGCCCAGAAGCACCTCTCCCCTTTCAGATAAAGGCTACAAATTGGTCGTCTGCTGATGAAATCGATGCCTACAACGGCGATCTCGTCACGGCAATCACCGAAGTCATCGTAGAAAACACGATGCTGACCGAAAATCATCTGATTTCGCCGGAAGCTTTATTGGACCAAATCTTAATCAACTAGACAGAAAAACTACGGCAAAAAAAGGATGGGTCCCCTCCCCTTCTTGTCCCTTCCGTCTAATTCATTCTCAAAAACAAAGGTCATTTCTCAATTTCCAAAGGCACCAAAGGCTGTAGAAGTAAAGACATTAATCACACTATTCTTTTAATTACTTAACCAAAATTTGCCAATTGAATCAAGGGAACCCCCTAACTTGACCCCTAGTAAGTCAGACAAAACCACCCAAAGTTTTGCAGCAACAACACAGTCAAAGAAGGGATGCTGCACTGATTCTTTTTCACAGCCAAAAAGACAGGTTTCATCCTCAACCTTCCTTCTCTAGCTGAGGTTATCTCTAGTCAACACCTTATTTTTAGATATTAACCAGAGAAAATAGTGGACTCTTGGAGAAATCTTAATATGCCAAACAGCAGACACCAGAAGAGGTTTAATGCCTCTAAAGTTAATGACCTTGTAAAGGGCCTGAACTGAATAAATACAAAAGGAATTAAATTTCCAAACTAGAGAATCCTCTTCATCTGTAAACACAATAGTGGAAGCTAATTGACACACCTCATCCCACATCTCTAGTAACCTAGCATCAACACATCTGCTAAAGGAACAACTTCCTAGCAAATCGCACGAACTGAAAAAAAAAAAGAACCACTGTCGTCCCCCTAATTAATTATCTTATCTAGCTACTGGGTCCTAGGGGAAGGATGACCAAAGAGGTATCATGGTCATCAGTTTGCATGATTTCAGGATTAGCACACTGGCTCATTTTCTAGTGGTGAAAAGAAATCTATTCAAATATTTATGCTTTTTTCTTCTTCGTTCTGCACATTATGCTTAACTATATAACGATTCAGTTTGAAGTTCGGCAGTAATGCGTGGGGTGTTTTTTCTAGTAAAGGACACTGATAGCACCCAAACGTGTCTTTCAAGTAATGTCGTAGTCCCAAGAAGTTGCTTCCCATCTTCCACTTTTATTTGTCTCGTGCCATGCATTTGACTATGCAACAGGACCCACAGACCCAGTTCTCCCACAAGAACTTCTTTTTTTTTGGCGAAATCTCCCACAAGAACTAGGAATTGAACTCCCGTTCTCATACAATGTTAGCAAAACCTTCCGTCCTTCCTATCGTGTTTGTGGTGATTCATCTGATCCTGATAAGTATCAGCAGACTGCAGGCTGATCAAGGGAGTATTGAGGTGCCTCGAGGATGTAAGTGCTAAGGAACTATTTGATGGTTATTGTCGTGTTTTTTCTGAATGTTTGTTTTATTTAGGGTTGTGGCTTTGGATAATTCCTAGTTTTCTCACTTGGCGCTTGAATTGGATCCTAGAGCGTGTCGAAAGTGTATGATAATATTTATTTATAGTGCCTCTCGTGCTTAAATTTACAGCATTATCTATTTAGAATCCGTATAAAACCACCTCTGGGACATGTTAATTTTATGTTAGTGTACACGTATACTTGGTGTAGCTTTGAAACTAATAATGGATTTTCAAAATCGGACTTGATTTTTCTTATTATGTAAGAAAGACTCACCGTTGGATTTGGTATTTAAATATTGAATAATATTAACATAAATCTTTGAATATTAGGCTAGGTGGTACCCCCATGCCATTGCTGTGGGTGTTACTATAAGAACAAACCAAAATTCTGAAGATTATGGAAGGGTTGTGGAAAAGCGTATAATCTGATTCGGTTATATACCTTGAGCTGAGATGGCAAAGTAGCACTGAAAAAACTTTAACCTTACAAGAGAGGCAGACAAAGGACCATTTGGAGCAAATCCAAAGAAGCAGCCGCTTGTGTAAATAAACCTTAAAATTTCTTGGATTACAAAGAATGCACCACATCATTAACATCTTATATGCATCTGAACATTCTATCAGAACAGACATGATAATGGAATGCACAGATTTCTGTTGTACTAACAAACACACTATATGTTTAGTCATCCTAGCGCAACTCAGCCAGTCAGATTTCCCATCTTCCTCGTGGAAAACATACAATCGGACAACGTGAAGCTAGAAGACCAATTACATTATTATTACAATTTACAAATATGTAGTGGCAACAAAAATGGTAACTTGTCGCTTATAAGAAAATAATTTGTGGCACACTAACACAAAACAGCCAAGATATAAGAGAGCACTGTTGTAGTATTATCTTCTATTTTTCTTTAGGGATATGGGAGAAACTGTTGTCTCTTTTATTTAAGAAAAATATGCTTCTTTTAGGAGTTTTCTTAAATAAAGACAATACATATAGGAGATCTACTGCTGCACCTCCATGGCTCCATCTCCTAAAATATCACTTTTAGATATAGGAGATTGGATACGTTATCTAGTGGTGATGCTCTATATGACGGTTCTAACCGGTAGGCTTATTTCAAATTAACTCCTTCCAAACTTTGAACAGTCCCTGAGACAACTCACCAACTTGACGGTTTGCTTTTTCAATCCATGTGCAGGTGGCTATGGAGACTCCACAGCTAATTGCCCACCAACTTTTACGGGACCGCCGCCCTGCCATCATCCGCCATGTTAACAGTACTTTATTCCAAAATAATTAATGACATGAAGTTAGGGCGTCATTGGTTTGTTGATCAGGGAGCCTGGCACTGGCCCTGGCTTGCTCCCAGGTGTCTGATATAGCTATGGCAGGCTTGCTGTATACAACACCTTCACATTTGGTTCACTGTATGAGTATATACTAGATAGACACATCAGTTGTTTGGTCATTACCTGCTTACTCGCTCATAGTTGCGGTCATTGTCTCTCGCACGGGGTATGACGCGTGCACATGCTCGTGCTCCCACGAGCCGGGCTCCAAAGAAATGGAAACGATTCTCGTCAGCGGAGTTCGGGTGGCAGTGTCGGCAGCGAGGGACTGCTGCTGCTCGTGCGGTCATGCTCTCCCTCATAGAGGCGTGCGCGCAACTCTTGGATCGGCCTGTGAAGCTTTAGGTGAACGGGTTACCTTTTCCTGGTACCCGGCTGCGTGTTATATAGCTCAGGGAAGAGCCCCCTAGCGGTGGCGCATACAAGGGATAGACCTCCACCAACAACCTGGAGAAGATCTTGGGAATACATCTTGTGGTACAAGTTACTTGTGTTACAAGTCTAGCTAGTCTAATCTATACAACAACTAACTGAATCATGGATGAACCTAGACACGAGATAACTACTCGTTTAACACGGCCTTTGCCTCCCTGGCAAGCCGCCGCTGCATCTTGGCAGTGCACCTCAATCCACACACCTCAGGTAGCCGTCACCGTGGAGTTAGCAACCGCCATCCACTTTGTCATTGACGCAACTGACCACTGCTTCTCTCCGTTCACGGTCACGCCACGTGAATGCCGTGCGCTCGTTGCCGACAAAATCGGATCGGGAAACTGTAGGACTAGCGCCCAGACGTCCGCGGCTGCTTTGTTTCCCGTGCAGCAAGTTGACGGCGCAGACCTCAGCTCGTTGCAGGGCCACCACGTAGGCATCGTGCCACCGTCGGCCCACCCGGGGTCAGCACCTTCTATGCTTGTCAGGCCACCACTTTCGCAGACATCACGCTCATCAGGCTCGAACTGCCATGTCGAGACGGAGGGAAGAGAAGGGAAGGGATGGGAGGGAGAGCAGAGGAGAGGGTGAGGCATGCCGCGCGAGGAAGGAAACCCTACTGTAGGCCGCTATTCACCAGCCATCGGTGCCTTGCAACATGTGCAACGTCCCGATCTTTTGAAACATTCAGATGCAACACTTGCAACATACATCTGAAGACAGATGAAACACTTGAAACATACGTCTAAAACACTTGCAAAAATATTTAAAAATATTTGTAAACCATCTATATAAAACACTTGCAACATATGTGAAACATATGCAACATCCAGATAAACACACATGCAACATACGTCTAAAAATTAGATGAAACATTGGGAACAGACGTTTGCAACATACATGTACAACCATTGCAACAAATGCAACATCCCGATCTACTTTTGCAACACTCATATGAAACACTTGCAACATACCTCTGAAACATATAAAACACTTGGGACAGACGATTAAAACATGCGCTTTCAGCAAACCCTGGCAGGTGATTGGGTGGACGGGGCACTGCACAGCGGGATCCAACTACGTGGGTCGCGGTGGAGAAGGAGGAGGCGGCGGCAGCCATCAATGTCAGCCTAGGCGTGGAGCGCAGCACGGCGAGGCACAGCCGGCCCAGCGCACGGCTGCAGCACGCACAGCAAGCCCGTTGGCTGCCTGATCGTGGGAACGCACCATAGGGAGCAGGGGCATGGGTGAAGCGAGGAGCAGCTGCCCGATCGGAGGCGCATCTCCTTCGCTCGCCGCGCGCCAGCAACCTTCTCTAGCGTCCTCGTCAGTCGAAGAGGCGACTAGGCGAGCGCATCGCCGTCTAATCTCAAGGGCTCTAAGGCAACGATGGTCTCGTGGTTTAATGTGGGATAGGTAAGTGCTAGTTTAATGTGAGGTAGGTGAGTAAGTACGTCACAGATCCTGAGTCTATGCGGACGGTGCATCCGGATAGAAACGTGACATGCGGACATCCGCATCACAGCATTATCGATCAGGAAAAGATACAACATCGATCGGCGCAGGCTAGGTTTAGTCTGGGCTCAAACAGGGCCAGACCCATAAGGAACCCATGGGAAAAAGAATTATTAAATAAAAATTATATAATTATTAAGAAGCTTTAAGATTCGTGCAATTTTTTTGAGAGCATAACTAATATGACATTGATCTTTAAACTCAGTTTTAGATCCTTTGAACAAGGCTGTATTGTTGGGTTACAAGTGTGTGATTATAAGTTACTAAAAGCAAATCCATTATTTGGTAAAATTAGATGCTAAATTATGAAATTTAGCCATTATGTAAAATAGAAAACCTATCTAAAATATAGAGTTTTACAACAGCCTAGCTAAATAGGAAAACATATATTGCAAGTAGGACTCGCTAGGGAAATATGGCTAGCGAGAATGGTGGAATAGCCAGCTGGGAAAAATGAAAAACAAAATAGCAAAGCTGTTGGAATGTTTTTTTTTTTTTGAGCATCTCTAAGAGTTTGCCAAAATTTACTTGGCAAATATTGTGATTTTACAACTTGCTAAAATATATGGCAAGTGAAAAAATAGACTCTCTCCAAGAGTTTGCCATTTGGATTTGGTAAAATAAGAAGAGGCCCACTAAATGAACGAAGAGCCCTGCTAAGAAACGAAGAGCCCCTCTTAAATATGCACACAAAGCCGGATGCACGAGCGATGCGCGCTCGCGCTCAGCGCGCAAATATGCGCGTGGAGGTGGGAGATTTACCAGGTTGTTAAAATTTGCCAAGTTGGATGCCAAACTGTTGGAACACAATTTTTCCTATTTTATCAAAAATAGATGGATGCCAAGTTGATTTGGTAAACTCTTGGAGATGTTGCACGATAGCTATAAATGGCTTCATGAGTACGCTTACCCAATCTATTGGAGTTGCTCTAATTGTATTATGTGGTTATGTAGATTATTATTTTCTTACAAGTCCTTGGTTGACATACTAAATATCATATCGTAAAATGAAAAATATAATAAATATACTTAAAACTCACAACATAAACTACTTTTGTTAGGTGTCACATGCCTAATGATAGGCCCAACATCTGGGCCCAAGACATGGGCTGAGAGACTGGACTGGGCCCAAAGCAAGCCTGATGTGAATAGTACCCACGGTCCAAGGTACTGTAGGGGTACTGTAGCATCACCGCTGCAGTAGGTTAGGTCAAGATCGATTAAGATTGCTTGCAGGCTAAGTCCCCTAGGACAATAGATACAATGAGCTATGTAGCCGTTCAATCTTAAACAACAACCCAAGTGTCTTCTATCTTCTCCCTCTCCCTTCTAAGTCTTTGTCTTCTTCCTCTGCGCCTCTCTCTCCTCTACCCTAGTGCCGCCGCCACCCCTGCGCCCAAACCCTAGCCGCCGCCTCCACCACGCCGCAACCCTAGCCACTATGGTAGTCACGTCGCCAGCCACCCCCACCGCCACGCCTGTTACACTAGTATCTGGAGACCAAGTCGATTCCTCAGGCATCCGTGGCTGCCACCACCACGAAGGAGCTCCAGAACCTCAATGCCAAACTGGATCTGATCCTGAACCTCAACGACAAGGTCAACGCGAACCCTGCCAATCTCAACACCACCTTGATCTGCATCAAGAGTGCACACCCCAAGGAGGACGTTGCCAATGACTTCATCAACGGGTGCACACAGAAGTTCCAAGAGTTCTTCGACAGGCGCAACACCTCTCCATCTGCAACAGATCCAATTCTGCTGGAGACCAACACCCCGCAGAACTCCAACACCACAGCAATGATCCAAGCCAGATTGAATCTAGACACCACCGTCGACAATCTTGCTGCGGAGACACAGCAAGTTATGATCGCCGCCAACAACCTTCCAGTTGAGACAGAGCACAACATGATCTGCCCCGGCAAACCTGAAGAACCGCTGCCTGACGCCGCGAAACCCTTGTTGCTCGCTGCACCCCGCAGTGACCAGGCAGCAAATAGCGTCGCCGTCAGCCCTTTCAGCAACAACTTCACCACCAAGCTGATGGACAACGATGCCTCCCTGAGCAACAGTGACATCCACAAAGGTCATTGACACTAGGAAGAAGTCTGAGGAGTTCTTCGCTCTCCAAATGCCCCCTCCAACAGCAGCACCCTCCTCACATCGGCAACACCAGCACAAGTAGCGCCCCAAACCCTACCATAGCAGCCGGCGCAGCAGGCGCCCTCTCCTACATCACCACAGGGGCCTCTTCCTTCGAAAACACCAACACCACCAAGCCTTGGCTAACCATCAAGGCCCAGCTGCCAGCCTAGACGCATGATGGCTCTG
The DNA here is from genome assembly GCA_022457205.1 of Saccharum spontaneum. Classification (NCBI taxonomy): domain Eukaryota; kingdom Viridiplantae; phylum Streptophyta; class Magnoliopsida; order Poales; family Poaceae; genus Saccharum; species Saccharum spontaneum. The sequence continues at coordinate 62,224,653 of CM039598.1, forward strand.
CAGATACACTAGTGTGGCTCAACAGCTGTGAACACATCGGAGGCCAATATGCTGCCCATGATATGGAAATCGGGTATACAATTTTTCATTTAGTAGATAAAGCACAACTACGGTACATGGACCTAATGCAGGGATCAACCCGGGAATGGACATGGAAAACGCTGGCCACGGCATCAATGACTACTTTGGCCGGCCAAGTCAAGGCAATCCACTGGACACGTGACGATAGATCAACATTCACATCGCCTACAACAAGCAACCCATCCACTACTACAACCACGAGAATTTCTCAAATTCTTGCTCATCATCGACACCGACGCCATTGACCACAACCTCCTCATGATGATCATCACCTCGCGGTCAGCCGTACGTGGCGGGCACACCATGTGCCAGGTTGGCGCCATCCTCAACATCGGTGACCACATGCTCATCGACACAGGCACAACCCACAACTTCATCGACATCAACTTCGCGCGCATCATCAGCCTCATGGAGCAGCGTATGAACACCAGCGTCCTTCACAGGCAAGCTCCATCCATCATCACCGTGCTACTCGCACTGTCGGCCATCATGCAGGCAACACGTTAGTAGGCTACGCCACCTCAGTCACCATCACGCTGCCCCTACCTTGCTACAACATGAGCCAGGCGACACGACCTCATCACCTGAACGCCCCCGACAACGACAACCACATCTGCGACTTCGGCTCACCCATCGATTGGGCAACGATCGGTAACCTCGCAACTCCTAGGAATACCAGCATCGTGCACGACTACGTCGACAACATCACCATCGATGCCTGAGAGCCATCCCCGACTCTGATGACACCAACAACTACATCAACTTCGCCACCATTCCAACGTGGCTCATGGCTTAGCGTGAGGACGCGTTGATCGGAGAAGGGGGGAGTAGTGCCATATGACCAATGAGGGCCCAAAACCCAATTGGCCTAGGCTGCACCAGCAGCAGTGGCGCCCGGGAAGCTGCTATAGCCGACGGCACGGTAGCGCCAGCCTGGTCTAAGGACCAAGGGCTAATCCTCTTCGATGGTCGTCTCCACATACCTGCCGCACCATCTATTCCAGCTAACATACTGCAGGTGTTGCTACATGCTGAACCCAGGTGCATAGAACAACTGATGCTCAACTCGCGCCCACCTCCATCTATGACACACGGCAATGGTACAGCGATGAGCATCCTCCTCGTGTGCAGCATGGTGTCTACCACCGCCGTGGTCTTCATCGACAACTTGGGCCGCCAGCTCATCCACATTAATAACGCCTACGTCAGGCCCGCCAGCAACAATTGTACCCACGGCCTCATCACCTGGCCTGGACAGATGCTTCACTTCACCATGGCGGCCGTTGTACCTCAACCACTCTCTGTGACGAGCCACCAAGCAGTAGGCGCTGGCAACAACACGGGTTCGAGCAACTACTAGTTCTATGACTACATCAGCAACTTCCTCTACTGCCTAGAGGTCGTGCTAATTCACAGATGAGAGGACATCACCGTCGCTGACACTATCGATAGCCAACTCCATGCTTGCATCGAGGCCATGCTACCAGGGCAAACCTTCTCTTCTAGCGACGTCAACGCCAGGACTGTATATCGACATGAGGACGCGCCGATCGGAGAAGGGGGAGTGATGTCACACGCCTAATGATAGGCCCAACACCTAGGCCCAAGACATGGACTGAGAGACCGGACTGGGCCCAAAGCAGGCCTAATGTGAATAGTACCTGCCGCCGTAGGTTAGGTCAAGATCAGTTTTGATTGCTTGCAGGCTAAGTCCCTCAGGACTATAAATACAAGGAGCCATGTAACCGTTCAATTTTAAGCAAGGAACAGACTACGTGCCTTCTATCTTCTCCCTCTCCCTTCTAAGTCTCGGTCTTCTTCCTCTACGCCTCTCTCTCCTCTGCCCTAGCGCCGCCGCCGCCTCCACCACGCCAAAACCCTAGCCATCGCCTAGAGTCACGTGGCCGGCCACCCCCACCGCCATGCCTGTTACATTAGGTCTATTGATTACTTCTAATTGTGATAGTCTGTTCTACACATATATCGCATATCAATAAGAGCATAATAGACTATCACTTTGTCATTTGATTTAGTGTGTGCCTTTTTATTGATTGATCTACCTTGGACAACAATACATCTATCACAAGGACATTTCATTATATTCTTCTGTGTCCCACACACTTCGAAATGGTAGGTCAGGATAATATCACAGGAGCATTCACTAATGGACAGTGGAGCCAAGAACCTTCCTATAACGGATCCATGTTCCTGTGCGCAGGAACAGGAACTGTGCCGATTCTAGTAAAGGTATGTTGCCAGCACACGGTAATTATGCTGATTTTGAGTTTTGAACAGGTAACAGTCAGACCCAATCCACAATTTGCAGTGTCGATAAAACCATGCTACATTTGTTATCCAGATACAGAATTTGACCAAATTACAGAACTATAAAACAAGGGCCACCTAAGACTAGATGTTCCCACAAGGGAATTTGTTCACTTTTGGTACGTGCATTTCAAGTATAACATTTTGCTTCATGTATGGACAATATCCAAAGGGGACAGACTTCTATTTACACTGCTTTTTAGAATTCCCCCATTTACTAAGTTCCAAAACACATTTTTTCCTTCAACTAGAACACATCTATCTGATCTTCAGTCCTAAAAGTTATATAGGAATGCTTATGTGCTGCCCATGATGATTTCTTATGATTTGATCCATTGTCATTAAAATTGGAATCTTTCATCTTGTTTACACCTCATGTGTCGTCATCTGCTGCTGAATTGTCGTCACCAACAGTATCCTCGGAAGCCAAATTCTGATTCATTACAAACCTCAGACTGTCACCTTCTTCGAGTTCCCACTGCTTCTTGAGTTCATCAATGGCGCTGGATGCAGCCCTAGCTACAGCATAATTGGGATCTTGAGCCAATCTCTGCAATCGAAAGGAGAGAAATTGCAACAACCTTACAAAAAACTTTGGTGGAAATATAGCTTCATGTCACAAGTCCGATAATGAAGTGAGAATCAAACAGAAATGTCTTCAGCTTGTGTAGATTGGAACATGGATGGTTGAAATATGAGATTTGTTAACCATGTGGGCATTTAGTTGTGGAATATAGTCTGCACTCTCGATATTAAGAGCCATGATTTGTTACCTAGTCTACCCTTGTCAGATTGTTTGTGGGAGAAATGACCCTTTCTATTAGAGAACCAATTTTGATTATCTCAAGAAAAAAAAGGGAGCCTATGACTCTTTCCCCAAATTAAATTATGACTTCTTTGCTCAATACCAAGCCTGGGTGAGAAACCAAATAAGCCCTCAGACATTCAGCTTATACAAATTCAGATATGAACTACCAAACAGTCTTTTGTGCCTTTTCTTTTATCATTTTGGATAGGTGGGAAAGAGAGATGACCTGCAATGCACCCATGCCAGCATTCCCAAGAGTCCACATAGATGGAGCTGTAGCCAATGCGTTAGCTAGAGCTTTCCTACAAAGAGTAGAAATTTATAAAGATCATCAATGGAATATAGTAGTACCAATGTATTGCTGAATTTTACAAAATAAGAACAAGGGAATTAAGGTATTGCTTTCTTGAAATATAGAAGCATTAAAATATAAAATAAACCAATCTAATAGGAACTAGGGCCATTGAAAATAAGAAATTGGCACCCAAATTCGTTTTTTGGCAACATGGTCATTGTACAGTATCTAAACATTAGCTTTTATGTTGAAATCAAGTGATTGATGGGCACTTCAGCAGAAAGAAGTCTCTATTTACCTAGTATTAACATCTGGAGAACTTGAGCATTCAGCAATCAAGGAAACGCTCCTTTTCCCATCCATGGCATCCAGGTCAATTAGAGTTGCTACTAACAATTCAAGCTTCACAAACAGAAAAGTATGACATCAAATATGAAGGTAGGAGGTTTGACATAGATCGAATGAGTTTAAAATGGCTCACCTCCTCAGGATCTGTGTAGTCAATACCATCAGCTTCAGAGAAGGCAGATGCCATACTCTGGTATGCTTCCTAGGAAGGATAAATCAAGGAGAAGTTAACACTATGATAAGACTGTGCCCATTACAGAGAGAGAGAGAGAGAGAGAGAGAGAGGGAGGGAGAGGGACTGAGACTGCTGCTAAATAAGTTATGTAGAAAGCACCTCTATGGCATAAATCTGATCAGCAGAAACTTCACCAGGAAACAGTTCAAGAGTCTTCCCATTCTTCTCAAGTGTAATAAATCCTGTTGAATTTGTACGAGAAGATGAACCGTCCTTCGGAAGCCTATGAGTAACTTTTAGCTTAATTCAAACTGACCCATAGTGACCAAGTACCAGATCAAAAGTAAAAAGTAATTCTCTGTAATGAAGCAGCTATGTGCTCATCCAAAACTATCATTTCAAACTCTCTCTAGAACTTACTGCTCATATAATCTGTTCACCATCATGTCATGGATATCCTGGACAAACTGCATTGAAATTTGAAAAATTACATACAAGTATATGAAGTTATAATAAAAATGTTATAGGAGCAACACTTATATTTGTCAAGTTGGGATACAATGAAATTAGGTAGTGTGAAATCAAGATTAATACTTGAAGCAAATTTTGTTGTGGCAAGAGATGTTAAAGTCTTTCATTACAAAAGCAGCCTCAATGTGCAGATATTGATTAGTCAGCAAACTGTGTTGGATCAGAGAACACTGAACCTTTTATGTTGACGGGAGCATGTAGATGTGTAGAGTGCTATAAGAAAAATTCCCATATAATCATAGTTCCTACTCTGCTTTATTTAGTTAGTAGGTAAATCAGACACGACGTTCAATGTTGCAATAGATAACTTCCCGGTGTGATTATGTAAGGCATGTTTGGTTCCCTTCCACACATTGCCACACCAACAATTTGCCCACCACACCATAAGGAAGGTTTGAAAGAGGAATGTATCTATGAACAGGTGGGGCAAAGGCATAGCAATTATTGATTTGGTGTTCAAAATAAATAAGTTCTTAGAAAGATGAGCACTTTTATTATTAGTCATCCCTTTATACAAACTCGAACCGCTGTATAATAAAAATGAGCTAGAATATCCAGAATAAAAATTGAAAACAGTAGAGATCTAAGGACGGTTATCTTAACACTCAATGTTGCAAAGTTTCAGAGCTAGATATGGAAGTAGTTGTTCGAGAAAAAAAGATATGGAAGTAGTTAAAGCTACCTTCAATGCCATGAAAGCGTCTTCCATGGCACGTCGTTTAACAACCAAGTCAGCTCGTCGCAGATCTGCCTGGTTGCAAATCAATAATGCATTAGATTAGAACGAATTCAACAGCGATATACAAAGGGCAAGCTGGCACTGATAATTGATAAAAAAAAAGATGTCCTACTCCAGTATGATATGAATAGTGCTAGCAATTTTCTATCACAGTAACAACAGAAAGTATTCCTCAGATCTTCCAATTGTTCCAACAAATTGAAGTAAAATAATATAAACTAGTTCACACCTCCAAAGCACCATCACTCCAATGTTTTTCTGCAGCTTTCTTCAAGTCTGATTGAGCTCGCTCCTTAAATACCTGAATAGGCATGAAAATGTCATCGATTATTTACGTAGATGTAAAAAAGGAGCCAAAATACAAAAAAAAGAATAATTCAGTATGTTACAGATACATACTCTGGCAAAATGGTTAAGACGCGCTGCTCTCTCCTTCACAGTGTGGTCAATCTTTTGAGTATCCTTTCGTGCACGAGCTGTAATGCAGATAAGTTTAGATGAAATTTAAATAATAAATAATTTTATATCAAGAGCTCATTTGTCCCAAAAGGAGAGCATGTACCATCAAGCTTGAGAAACCCCAGGCCCAAAACAGCAGCATCCTGGCATGCACGTTCGTTCAGCCTTGTTATGCCACTAGGATGCAAAGTAGATCAGATAATAAGAACAAAATATATAGTTATGCAAACAATAACTTGCTTTTATCAAGGAGTAAATGTAGTAATATGAATATGGTTCTTCTTTGGAGTACAAGAGTACCGTGAAAGTAATAGAATGTCACTTTGAGCCCTTTCATTTACAAACTTAGCATCGTTGTAAACAAATTTGCAGGCTTCAGCCAATCCTTGACTAGCATAGACTGACTTCTTCTTCAATGGACCTTGATCATCTAAAAATTGAGGATTGCCCCTTGAATGTTGATTGAAATCTCTGCAACAAACACATTGGAAGAAAAAATTGGAAATCATTCATGGATAGATATCTAGTCAGCCATTGAGCCTTGCCACGCCACTGCAGCTTATATTAGAAAAAAAATGGATATATAGTTCTAGAACTTGAAAACAGAAAGGATAGATCTTCAGCTGACTAGGTTCAATATTTGAATAAAAAATATAATGAAAAGAGCAAGTAAGGGCTGCCCAAGCAGGTGACATATTGACATTGATAAATTGTGGAAAGACTTTACCATGCACAAGTGGAAACACTCTAGCAAATGCAAAACTAAATGCATGTAACAGTAATCGCTAGAAAAATAACATATATATGGACGGCCAGTGAATGAACGATGTGCCAAAATCATTCCATTGGTTGGTGTTTGCTAAATGTGAACATGACTCCCAAAAAATGGTTTAGATGATGCACAGGGCCCTTACAATTTTCCAAGGATCCATTAAGCAAATTTACAGCTGTTTTACTGATTATTGTACAAGTTATCACAGATATATGAACTAAGGCCCCAGGAAACAATAACCAGAAAATCCGAACAACTATGTTGAAAAGAAGGCTTTAAGATAGGCTGAAGCCAAACTTGATGACTAAAGTAACTTGTAACTACTACCATAGAAAGATTATTACATAATTCCCCCTTATAGAAAACACACTAATGCTGTTGAAGAAACAATATTGGCATTGGTACTGAAAAAAACAAGATATAGCAGGCCAGCAGTTAAAGCTTACCTGTAAGGGCTGGCGCCGCCTTCTTCCGCAGCCTCGCACTCTTCAGTTTCGCATTCGCAGCTGTTATGAGACCCACAAGAGTGGCAGCGAGCATCGCAGCCACCGTGCCCGAGCAGTGAACCATCAGACTTGCTGCCTCTGGGCTTCCACTGACAGAGCCTCGAGATGAGGTGGTACCCGTTTCCCCACCTCCTGGCCTCCGATTTCTTGGCTGCACATGTGAAATCGCGTGGCGCCGGAGCCGGCGTCCCGTACTGATCCTTGTAGCACATCCTACACGCCACCGTGGTGCCGTACATGTTGCTAGCCATGCGCGCACAAGCTTCTATGACTGTAAACGCCACTCACACCAGACAGAACCCCAGATCAAGATACGCCGTCAGTGATGAGCAGGCTCTGTACTGTGGCTAATTCCTGGCTGCCCGTTCGTAGTGCTGGTACACAGCCATTGCAGCACCTGGTGTGAAATTTCAGTCACTACGTGTCACAGAAGGCGGCCATACACAGCTCCAATCAATCAATCGAATGATTTTGTGGTAGTGATAAATAAAACAAACAAACAAATCGACGCTCGACGGAGTTCTTGGCTCGTCTGCACCGACAACCATACAGCAGGAACGGAAGAGGAAGGAAGGTGCGGGGTACCTGGCGGATGGGATGCTCGTCGTCGTCGTCGACGGCGGCGGCCAAGTGAGGGCGGCGCTGGTCGGGCGGGGAGGCGTCCGTTCCCAGCTTGTGACGCGATGGCGATGGAAGTTCTGAGTGGTGGAGGGGAACGGAGGGAAGGGGGTGGGCGAAAGGGAGATGGGCCCACAGGATCGCGGGCGGGGAAGCGTCCGCCACCAGTTGGGCCTGCGGCCGGTGAGAGGCCAACGGGACGGACGGGCCCACCACTATCCTTATCCGCTATCCCGTGGCAGGGAACGTCGCCAGGTCGGCAAATCCATTACCGTGCGTGTATTTCGGTGTTTTAAAATCGCTACCCGCTATTCACCTGGGCATGAAATTCTAGGTTCAGTTTGAATCCAAAGAGATTTTATGAATTGGAATTCTAAGATTTTAGAATCTACATTTTAGATTTAATAAAAAACGATAATGATATCTCACAGGTGTCCGTCCTGTGACTTCCATCCGGACGTCATCCTCATCCACTCATCCACAGAGCCATCCTCATCCACTCATACGCAAACCCCACCTGCATCACACGCCCACTCTGCACTGCACGTCGGCGCTGCCCTCGCTCGTGTCATCCGCCCTCGCGGGACAGACTCCTTCCGCTCGCATGACAAACTCCGCCTGTGCCACTCTCCAGCGCCACCCCTGCCCACTCGCGTTGCCCGACTATCCAGAACTGTGCAAATTATTGATCATAATAACAGGACATCGATTCTGAAATGCAAATTCAAGTCTACTTTAGACCATGTTTTTTAATGACATATGTGGGTAATATAAATTAGAGTAATGAGTTAGTTTGTATTGTTTTACATAATAGCATAAATGGATAATTATTTACAAAATATAATAGATCAAATAGCTATTATTATTATTGTCGGTGTTCGGTCCCGAGGGGGTCCTAAACCGACGAGTAAGTGCTGCGTGTCCCTATCCTGGATGGTGATGCAAGGAGAACACACGAGGGTTTATCCTAGTTCGGGCAGAAGAAGGCCCTACGTCCAGCAGGGAGAGAGAGTTTTGTATTTCCTTGCACCGAGGTGCTTGCGTAGGGGTTACAAGCTTGCGAGAGAGGGCCACGGGCCCAAGTCTCAAAGAGAGAAAAAAGTACAGAGGTGATTGCTTGAGATGTTGATCTCTGTTGAGGAGCCTTGGAGTGAATTGGCACTTGGCTTTGGACTTGTGTATGGTCTGTTGCTCGTTGTCCCCCGTCCGTTGTAGAGCCCCGGCCTGCCTTTTTATAGGGCGAGAGGAGGCCAGGACGACGGGTAGCCTTGAGATGATGTTTTGTCGATCCCTGTTGAGGTGACTGTAGCGACGTGCCCTGGGAGTGGCCAGCCATCCCCGGGTACCATGGTGACGTAGAGGATGAGTCGATGAAATGACCCGGAGCACGGTGCCATGCCGTCCTTCCTTCCCTGTTGAACTATGCCTGGCGCCGAGGCCGGGTCGAGGCTGGGTCGAGACCGGAGGGATAAAGCCGAATCCCCGAGATTGCGGAATACGGGCCTTGTCGTATCCTTCCTCGAGGGTGACCGACGACAGACAGTGCCCGGTAAAGTGTGCATAGTGACAGGTTTCACCTCCCATCACGGGATGAGCGGTAAAACAGTGAGGACTGACACCGGCGTTGTTTCCACGTCGATCCTGGTCGCAGCCATGCCGGTAGGGGGTAGCAGGTAATCGCATTAAATGCTATGGCTTTTGTCTTGGGGTAGGTGAAGAGGAGGGATCGAGCACTCCGACCTGGGGTCACGCGAGTCGGAGTTTTTCCGTTAGGGCGAACGAGCCTCGTACGAGTCGGAGTGTGGTCGAGGTGCTCTGCCGTGCGGGACGGGGCGCGGTCGAGGCGTTCCCGTCGAGGGTGCCTCGTACGAGTCGGAGCCAGAGCGCGGTCGAGGTGCTCCGTCGAGCTGGCCTCGTACGAGGCGGACCTGGTGTGCGGCTGCGTTTTGCTGTGGTTTAGTCGTTTTGTTTTTTATTATCGTTGGATGTAGGTACCCCTATACTATTGGTACTGACAGTAGCCCCCGAACCTTTGGGTGAGTGTGCGATCACTCTCCTAGAGGCTTGTTTGCTGATGAACTGGAGTCGTAGCGTCGTGATTCTTTCCGGTGGGGGCGCGCGAGCGCACCCGCCGGGTGTAGCCCCCGAGGCCTCGGTGGAGTGTTGAGACTCCTCCGAGGTCTTTTATTCATTCTATCAGGGAATAGTTTGTTGCGGTCGAGCCCCCAAGCCTCATGCGCACAAGATCGATCAGAGTCCCGGTCGTCTTCTGTCGTGCGACCCTCACGCTCCTCCTTCAGGAAGGAGGAGGAGGGGTGGGGAACGCCGTACTACCCCTGTTTGGGCGAGTTCCGACGATCTCCGGCGAGCTGCTAACGGGGAAATTCGAGTGCGAGCCCGTGCTCCAGTCGTTAGGAGTCGGCTAGTGGCCCGGAGGCGCTCTCAAAAAATGCCAAGGAGTGGTCATGTGGATGTCGGTTCCCTGCGACGGGATCCGAGGGCTCGGTGTCTCCCCTGAGGGGATTCCTACGTCGACCTCTTCCTACGGCCTCGAATACGTCTTGGGGTGTCTCGAGAGCGTGGCTCGAGCCCTGGCCATGTACGGGCGCACCCCCGGTCGTCCCTAACTCTGTCGCTCGAGGGCAGCTGTCGAACCCAGGTCGAGGGCCAGCTTCCGCTCCCTCGAGGCTTATGGCGGGCTCGGAGCCCGTTTACCAGGTATCTGGGAATATCCGTCCACGGATCCCGCCCCGCCCTTTACCCAGGAGCGCCTTTTTAGGGGGAGGGCGAGATCGGTGCGGTAGTGGGCGACGTGGCGTACGGTTACAGAGTGGGGGACGGCCACGTGCCCAACTCCTGCGAGATTTGAGGGAAACGGTTAGGTAAGAGCATTAAATGTGGGAAACCGCTCCTACCTTTTCGCGCGGTCGTTGGGCTTCCGCCAGGGCTATAAAAACAAAGCCTAGGGGTCTGCCTCCCCTACTGGTCTTTTGCGTTCTTGCATCCTTTGCCTTAGACAGCCCTTCGCCCTTCGTGCTCTCCGCCCACATCCAGCGCCGCCGCCGTCGCACCCCCTTCGTCCACCCCACTCTCCGCAGCACCAATGGCAGGGAAGAGTCAGATCCTCCCCGCCGACGACTGGGCCGCCTCCTCGGTGACAGAGAGGAGGTTGGAGGAGTTAGTCGAGGACGGGCTGCTGCGGCCGAGGACAAGCCGGTCGCGGCCGGAGTGGATTGCGTCGTCACCCGACCACCGGGAGCCGGCGCCCCCCGAGGGATATGTGGTGAGCTTCATCTGCTTCTACGAGCGGGGATTCAGCATACCGGCGACCGTCTTCATGCGCGCGCTCCTCCACTACTACCGGGTGGAGCTGCACCACCTCGCCCCCAACGCCGTTGCGCAAGCCGCCATCTTTGCGGCGGTCTGCGAGGGCTACCTGGGGGTGGAGCCGTAGTGGAATATGTGGCTCCACCTCTTCAAGGCTGAGCTTTTTGCCAAGAAGGCGGGGGAGAAGGGGCTCCGGTGCGCGGTCCAAGCAGGGAGCTGCGTCCTGCAGGTGAGGTCTGGTCGGGCAGATTTGTACACCCCGGCCCATCTCATCTCCTCGAACAACGGTTGGCACGAGGGCTGGTTCTACCTCCGCAACGATGAGAATCAGTTGCCGAGGTACACCGGCCGGGTGCTGACCGCCCGAGAGGAGAACTGGACCTACAGAGTCCCGGAGGCCGAGAAGCCACGCCTAGATCCGCTGCTGGCGGCGCTGCAGCAGCTCCGCATGCGGGGCTTGACGGCGGTGGCAGTGGCCACGGTGTTCCACCGGCGCAGGGTGATGCCGCTGTGCCAACGTCGCCTCCGCCTTGACCAGATGACTCCGGAGGCATCCCTGGAGGGGACTCGGATGTCCCACGAGTCCCTCGTCCTCGAGGAGGTCCTCCGGTGGGCGCGCCGGATGGTGGGGAATTTCCAGGTGGACGAGGTCGACAAAGTCCCCATGCGGCCCACCCAAGGGTTCGAGCCCGTGGTAAGCATCTTTGGCCGGTTCATTCGTTCGTTTTGTTTATTTTTGGATTCCTTTGACTCAGTCGAGGCCGGTGTGCAGGATTTGTCTGCGTTGCGGGAGATGCGGCCGCCGGTCCCAGAGGACCGGCCCGCCCGGGAGGCTCGACGCTAGCACGCGTCCCAGAAGAAGCAGGTCAAGGAGACGGCCAAGAAGCGGCAGCTCCACAAGGCCAAAAGAAGGAGGCGCTGAAGAAACTTCGGCGCCAGCAGGCCATCGACGGGGTCCCCCTCGCCGAGTCTCCCTCCGAGACGGTCTCGGGAGAAGATGACGACAGCGACGGCGAAGACGACGACGCCTATCGCGGTATGAGGCCGCGACCGGCCTGGTGGACCTCCCCGACATTCGCCCCCTGTTGGAGCCCGTCGAGGGGTCGTCCTCTTCGGTCGTAGTGGTCGAGGAGGCGGAGGAAGAGGTGGAGAAGGAGGCGGGCCCCTCGACGGGAGGGGCCGCCTCATCCCAGACCCAGCAGGAGGGGTCGACCGGGCTGGCTGCACCAATCCAGGCCCTGCAAGCTCAGGCGGAGGCTGGAGCGGCGGTACCGGTGTCGTCGTCGGCGGTGCCGCCGGCAGGCGTGAGGACCCGAGGCCAGCTGGCCTCGGAGGTGCAGAGGACCCAGGGTGGCCCTCCGGCCAGGGCCCCAAGGAGTGCCCGGCCCGCCGGTGGGCCGGCCGCGAGGCCGCCCTCGGTAGCGCCGGGGGGTTCGGACCGGCCGGGGTCGAGGCCCTTGGTGCCGCTTTCCGGGTAAGTGTCTGTGTTTCGCTTTTTTGCCTTTCTCTGGATCCGCTCACCGATGTTTCCTCTCGCTTTATAGGTTTAAGCGGAAGGCGGAGCTGATGGGGCTGACCCCCGCGAAGTCGCTGCGGGCGAGCGCCGTCGTCATTAACCGGACGACGGAGCAGGATGCCGACTGGATCCAGTGGGTCGAGGCCGCGAAGGAGCGCTTGAGGCAGCAGCAGGAGGCGGCCCAGTCGGAGGCAGGAGCATCGGTGGTCGCCGGTTCTGACCCCGCAGCACAGGCGTCAGGACCGGCGGAGGTGGTGGCGCCCGGCACAGGTGAGACGGAGCCCAGGTTGTCGTCGACGGCCGAGGCTGCCAACGAGGTCGCAACGGCCGAAGCATCTGTCCACGACACGGAGTGGGCGGACGTGGTTATGGAGGAGGTCCCGCCGGCGGTGGGACAGGAGGCGGCACAGGCGGGAGAGCCACAGCCGCAGCAAGACCCGCCGGCGGAGCCGGCGGCTACGGTGGAGGGTGGGGTCGTCGAGCCCCCGCCCGAGGCCCCAGAGGAAGGGAGCTGGCGCCCGAGGCGCTGGTTCCTGAGGTGCCGGCGGTCGAGGGGCCGGCCCCTGCAGAAAAGTCAGCGCCGGTTACGGTTGACCTCACCCTCGATGACTCTCCCCTGGATAAGGGGAAGCAGGTAGTAGTAGTCGAGGGGGGTGAGGCCGTGGACCGGGCTGGTGCCTCAGCGGCGGTCGGCAAGGCGGGAGCCGCGGGCGTGGCCGGCCCTTCCACGGGGCCGGAAGACGCCCCGGCCGGGTCGTTGTCGTCGTGGCCGGACATCGCCGCGCTTGCTATAGCGCGGGTGGAGGCGGAGATACCGCGGTGGGGGGGACCGTCCCTCGAGTTCAGGGACGCCGCGAACCTCGACGCCGATCCCATCTTCGCCCTGAACGACAGGGACGAGGTGCACCGCTGGGAGTACCTCGAGGGTCTCCGTCGACACCTCGAGCGAGCGCTTCACGTGGCGACGGAGACCTTGTCATGAGGTGTGCGAGATGCCACCGAGGTACGTTTGACTTATTAGTTCTTTTTGCAGTTCTTTTGCTGTCCTTTTCCCTCGGTTCTCAGTCTTTTTGGTTTTTTTGAACCATGATCAGGAGCTCAAGGAATACTCCCGCCGCAAGTCGCTCTTCATCCGGGATGAGAGCGGCGTGTGGGCGGCGCTTGCCCAGCAACGAGCTCTGGTCGAGGAGGCCCAGAAGCGGCTTTCCGATCGGAATGCTGAGATGGCTGATCTGCGCGTTGCCTATGCGGCGGTGAAGGAGGAGGCGATGCTGGCGTGGGCGACTGAGGCCGTGGCGCGTGAGGACGCGACCAAGGCCCGGGAGGAGGCAGCCCAGGCCCGCAGGGATCTCGAGCCCCTGTCGGCACGGGTGAAGGAGCTCGAGGAGGACGTCTCCCTGGTCAGCCGTCAGCGTGACACCCTCAACGTCCAGATCGGGCAGGTCACAGCTCGCTTTGGCGCCCTGAAGGATGAGATCGCGGCGCTGAACGGAGCCGTCCAGGAGAAGGACGCAGCTCATCAGACCGCACGCCAAGAGATCGAGGTGCTGAGGGCGACCGTTCGCGACAGGGACGACGCTCTCCAAGGGCTCGAGAGGACGTGCGGCGGGCTCCACGACGAGGTCGTGGGCTTGCAGACCCATACCGAGGGTA
>CM039598.1:62238905-62262283 GCA_022457205.1 Saccharum spontaneum
AAAGCCTAGGGGTCTGCCTCCCCTACTGGTCTTTTGCGTTCTTGCATCCTTTGCCTTAGACAGCCCTTCGCCCTTCGTGCTCTCCGCCCACATCCAGCGCCGCCGCCGTCGCACCCCCTTCGTCCACCCCACTCTCCGCAGCACCAATGGCAGGAAGAGTCAGATCCTCCCCGCCGACGACTGGGCCGCCTCCTCGGTGACAGAGAGGAGGTTGGAGGAGTTAGTCGAGGACGGGCTGCTGCGGCCGAGGACAAGCCGGTCGCGGCCGGAGTGGATTGCGTCGTCACCCGACCACCGGGAGCCGGCGCCCCCCGAGGGATATGTGGTGAGCTTCATCTGCTTCTACGAGCGGGGATTCAGCATACCGGCGACCGTCTTCTATGCGCGCGCTCCTCCACTACTACCGGGTGGAGCTGCACCACCTCGCCCCCAACGCCGTTGCGCAAGCCGCCATCTTTGCGGCGGTCTGCGAGGGCTACCTGGGGGTGGAGCCGCAGTGGAATATGTGGCTCCACCTCTTCAAGGCTGAGCTTTTTGCCAAGAAGGCGGGGGAGAAGGGGCTCCGGTGCGCGGTCCAAGCAGGGAGCTGCGTCCTGCAGGTGAGGTCCTGGTCGGGCAGATTTGTACACCCCGGCCCATCTCATCTCCTCGAACAACGGTTGGCACGAGGGCTGGTTCTACCTCCGCAACGATGAGAATCAGTTGCCCGAGGTACACCGGCCGGGTGCTGACCGCCCGAGAGGAGAACTGGACCTACAGAGTCCCGGAGGCCGAGAAGCCACGCCTAGATCCGCTGCTGGCGGCGCTTTGCAGCAGCTCCGCATGCGGGGCTTGACGGCGGTGGCAGTGGCCACGGCGTTCCACCGGCGCAGGGTGATGCCGCTGTGCCAACGTCGCCTCCGCCTTGACCAGATGACTCCGGAGGCATCCCTGGAGGGGACTCGGATGTCCCACGAGTCCCTCGTCCTCGAGGAGGTCCTCCGGTGGGCGCGCCGGATGGTGGGGAATTTCCAGGTGGACGAGGTCGACAAAGTCCCCATGCGGCCCACCCAAGGGTTCTGAGCCCGTGGTAAGCATCTTTGGCCGGTTCATTCGTTCGTTTTGTTTATTTTTGGATTCCTTTGACTCAGTCGAGGCCGGTGTGCAGGATTTGTCTGCGTTGCGGGAGATGCGGCCGCCGGGTCCCAGAGGACCGGCCCGCCCGGGAGGCTCGACGCTAGCACGCGTCCCAGAAGAAGCAGGTCAAGGAGACGGCCAAGAAGCGGCAGCTCCACAAGGCCAAAAGAAGGAGGCGCTGAAGAAACTTCGGCGCCAGCAGGCCATCGACGGGGGTCCCCCTCGCCGAGTCTCCCTCCGAGACGGTCTCGGGAGAAGATGACGACAGCGACGGCGAAGACGACGACGCCTATCGCGGTATGAGGCCGCGACCGGCCTGGTGGACCTCCCCGACATTCGCCCCCTATTGGAGCCCGTCGAGGGGTCGTCCTCTTCGGTCGTAGTGGTCGAGGAGGCGGAGGAAGAGGTGGAGAAGGAGGCGGGGCCCCTCGACGGAGGGGCCGCCTCATCCCAGACCCAGCAGGAGGGGTCGACCGGGCTGGCTGCACCAATCCAGGCCCCGCAAGCTCAGGCGGAGGCTGGAGCGGCGGTACCGGTGTCGTCGTCGGCGGTGCCGCCGGCAGGCGTGAGGACCCGAGGCCAGCTGGCCTCGGAGGTGCAGAGGACCCAGGGTGGCCCTCCGGCCAGGGCCCCAAGGAGTGCCCGGCCCGCCGGTGGGCCGGCCGCGAGGCCGCCCTCGGTAGCGCCGGGGGGTTCGGACCGGCCGGGGTCGAGGCCCTTGGTGCCCGCTTTCCGGGTAAGTGTCTGTGTTTCGCTTTTTTGCCTTTCTCTGGATCGCTCACCGATGTTTCCTCTCGCTTTATAGGTTTAAGCGGAAGGCGGAGCTGATGGGGCTGACCCCCGCGAAGTCGCTGCGGGCGAGCGCCGTCGTCATTAACCGGACGACGGAGCAGGATGCCGACTGGATCCAGTGGGTCGAGGCCGCGAAGGAGCGCTTGAGGCAGCAGCAGGAGGCGGCCCAGTCGGAGGTAGGAGCATCGGTGGTCGCCGGTTCTGACCCCGCAGCACAGGCGTCAGGACCGGCGGAGGTGGTGGCGCCCGGCACAGGTGAGACGGAGCCCAGGTTGTCGTCGACGGCCGAGGCTGCCAACGAGGTCGCAACGGCCGAAGCATCTGTCCACGACACGGAGTGGGCGGACGTGGTTATGGAGGAGGTCCCGCCGACGGCGGGACAGGAGGCGGCACAGGCGGGAGAGCCACAGCCGCAGGAAGACCCGCCGGCGGAGCCGGCGGCTACGGTGGAGGGTGGGGTCGTCGAGCCCCCGCCCGAGGCCCCAGAGGAAGGGAGCTGGCGCCCGAGGCGCTGGTTCCTGAGGTGCCGGCGGTCGAGGGGCCGGCCCCTGCAGAAAAGTCAGCGCCGGTTACGGTTGACCTCACCCTCGATGACTCTCCCCTGGATAAGGGGAAGCAGGTAGTAGTAGTCGAGGGGGGTGAGGCCGTGGACCGGGCTGGTGCCCTCAGCGGCGGTCGGCAAGGCGGGAGCCGCGGGCGTGGCCGCCCTTCCACGGGCCGGAAGACGCCCCGGCCGGGTCGTTGTCGTCGTGGCCGGACATCGCCGCGCTTGCTATAGCGCGGGTGGAGGCGGAGATACCGCGGTGGGGGGGACCGTCCCTCGAGTTCAGGGACGCCGCGAACCTCGACGCCGATCCCATCTTCGCCCTGAACGACAGGGACGAGGTGCACCGCTGGGAGTACCTCGAGGGTCTCCGTCGACACCTCGAGCGAGCGCTTCACGTGGCGACGGAGACCTTGTCATGAGGTGTGCGAGATGCCACCGAGGTACGTTTGACTTATTAGTTCTTTTTGCAGTTCTTTTGCTGTCCTTTTCCCTCGGTTCTCAGTCTTTTTGGTTTTTTCGAACCATGATCAGAGCTCAAGGAATACTCCCCGCCGCAAGTCGCTCTTCATCCGGGATGAGAGCGGCGTGTGGGCGGCGCTTGCCCAGCAACGAGCTCTGGTCGAGGAGGCCCAGAAGCGGCTTTCCGATCGGAATGCTGAGATGGCTGATCTGCGCGTTGCCTATGCGGCGGTGAAGGAGGAGGCGATGCTGGCGTGGGCGACTGAGGCCGTGGCGCGTGAGGACGCGACCAAGGCCCGGAGGAGGCAGCCCAGGCCCGCAGGGATCTCGAGCCCCTGTCGGCACGGGTGAAGGAGCTCGAGGAGGACGTCTCCCTGGTCAGCCGTCAGCGTGACACCCTCAACGTCCAGATCGGGCAGGTCACAGCTCGCTTTGGCGCCCTGAAGGATGAGATCGCGGCGCTGAACGGAGCCGTCCAGGAGAAGGACGCAGCTCATCAGACCGCACGCCAAGAGATCGAGGTGCTGAGGGCAACCGTTCGCGACAGGGACGACGCCTCTCCAAGGGCTCGAGAGGACGTGCGGCGGGCTCCACCGACGAGGTCGTGGGCTTGCAGACCCATACCGAGGGTAAGTATGGACGTTACGGCCACAACGTCGAGGTCCCGTGTTAGTATTAATTCGGTTTATTGTTGTTTCAGAGCTGGAGAGGGAGCATCGGGTGGCTCAGGCGTCTGCTAATTCCTTCCAGAGCCTCCTCGAGGCCGAGACCCATAGGACCCAGTTGCTCCAGGGCGCAATCACCTCCGTGTGTGACGGCGTGGGGGTCGAGCCCGACGCCGACACCGGGGAGGACGCCCCGGGGAACTCCTTCGTCCGCCGGATGGCGGCGCTGGGCCACCTCGTCCGTGAAAGGATCCGGGGCAGCCTTCACCCTGGCATGAAGAGGGCGCTGGCCATCGTCCGGTCTGGGTTTGTGTTCGACATGGAGCTTGTCGCTGAAGGCTTCATCACTGACCCGGACCGGACCGATGAGGAGAACGAAGATGCTTGCCTGGAGCTGATCGGAGCTGCTGAGGAGCTTGGGAGCTGCCTGGCCTCACTTTTCGAAGCCGAGGTGGTTCCGCCTGCCGACGACGAGGGCCTGTGAGCCAAATCTGGGCGCAAAGGCCCGTGTAATAAGTTAGTACTTCGTATTTTGATCGTGGTGGCCTCGGAGGCCTTAAAAACTCGACACATAAACCGATGTTTGGTTTTTTAAGTTTTGTTCGAGCTTTTCTTCCCTTTATCGCTTGAACCATGTTCTCTTATGATTTACTTAGCACGCGGTTGCGCCCTTTGGCGTAAGGGAGCGAGTGGAGGTATCGTAGCCTCGGAGGCGTAGGTGATCTCGTGGCTCGACTGCCCTCGAGCTTCAGGGTGCCTCTTGTGGCCTCGTAGATCGTGTAAGAGCCTGATTTAAGCGACAGGGGGTGTGTTCCTTTTCAAAGTCATGAACCGCCATTAGGTCTACTTAACGTGCGGTCGTGTCCCTAGGCGTGAGGGTGAGCGGAGGTACCGTAGCCTCGGAGGCGTAAGCGATCTCGCGGCTCGAGAGCCCCTTTAAGCCTCAGGGCGCTCTCGCAGCGTTGTTTGACTTAGGAGGTAGTTCTTCAACTTTGAAAAAGAGTACAAGTTTTTTCGAGGACTGGGGGTTCCCCCCTTGTAGCCCCCGAGGGAGGGTCGATTCTGGGAGAACAGAGTCGATCCTTCCTCATTGTTCATAAAACGAAAGTTTGAACATCGTTGTATTCTTTATTGATGAGATTGAAAAGAAATTATAGAGCCTCGAGGCTTTATAAGGGAAAAAGTGACGTAGCTGTTCAATGTTCCAAGCGTTGGTGAGGATTTCGCCCTTCTCGTTGGATAGCTTGTAGGTGCCCGGCTTTAGTACTTCTGCGATGATGTACGGTCCTTCCCATTGTGGCGTGAGCTTGTGCCGTCCCTTGGTGTTCTGGCTCCGTCGTAGCACCAGGTCGCCGATGTTGAGGTCACGCTTGCGGACATGTCTGTCGTGGTAGCGTCAGAGACCCTGCTGGTACCTAGCAGAGTGCAACAGAGCCACAACCCGGGCTTCCTCGAGCTGGTCGAGGGCGTCCTCTCTTGCGGCATCGTTATTTCTTTCGTTGTAGGCCTTTAGCCTTGGGGACCCATACTCTATGTCAGTGGGGAGCATGGCCTCAGATCCGTAGACTAAAAATAATGGAGTGAACCCCGTGGCTCAACTCGGCGTTGTTCTTAGGCTCCACAGGACCGAGGGAAGCTCGGCAGCCCATCTCTTGCCATGTTTGTTTAGCTTGTCAAAGATTCTGGGTTTCAGGCCTTGTAGGACCATGCCATTGGCATGTTCCACCTGGCCGTTTGTTTTTGGATGAGCCACGGCTGACCAGAGCACACGGATGTGGTGGTTGCCGTAGAAATCTAGAAACTTTTTACCGGTGAACTGGGTGCCATTGTCCGTGATGATACAGTTGGGGACCCCAAAGCGATGGATAATGTCGGTGAAGAAGAGCACAGCTTGTTCGGACCTGATACTGGTGATAGGGCGGGCCTTGATCCACTTGGAGAATTTATCGATGGCAATGAGCAAGTGGGTGAAGCCGCCGGTTGTCCTTTTCAAAGGTCCCCTTGAAGTTTCCCTCGAACACCCTCACGAGATCGTCCCAATCGTGGATCTGTCGAGGTGGAAGATCCTCGAGCCAGGCACGAGCGGTGTCGGAGAGGAAGAGAAGGAGTTGTCGGATGATGACCCGGTCGTCGGTGGCCCCGCCCAGCTGACATGCCAAGCGGAAATCGGCGAGCTAAAGTTCAGGTTTGGTTTCACCGTTATACTTGGTGAGAGTCGTGGGAGGGCGAAACCGAGCCGGGAGTATTGTTTCGCGGATAGCCTTACTGAAGACCCGAGGACCCGGGGGCTTGGGTGAAGGGCTGCGATCTTCCGAGCCGTCGTAGCGTCCGTCCCTGTGCACGTGGTAGCCTCGAGCCACACCGTCACCGTGCTTGCGCGTGCGGCGCTCGACGATGTTGCCACGGGTGTCTCGAGGTTCGCGGTCGTTGGCGATGGGCTCAGAGGCAGGTGCTACCCGGTTTCACCGGGCAGGCTCGGGATGAACCGAGGCCTCTCTCTCCTATCGGGAGGGCTCGACGATCCGCTCCGAGGCGGGCTCACGTCGCCTCGAGGCAGAGCTCTCGGCCTGCTGCATGGCAGCGGTCTCGAGGAGTTCTCGGATTTCATCTCGAGCCCGACGGGCGTTGGGGTTTGATGGCTCGGGCATGTTGCGGAGGAGCATGGCGATGGTGACGACATTCTGGCTGGCTCGAGCAAAAACCGAGGGGTCGACCACCCGGTCCTCGTCGATGTGACGGTTGACGTCGCGAGCCCTCTCGCGAGCTCTTCCGCCAAGCGCGTGTGCCGCACGCTCACGCTCGAGGGTTTATTGGAGTAGGTGCAGGTTCGCTCGTTCTTCGTCGAGCCTGTCCTGCAACTCGCGAATTTGCTCGAGCTGCATTCCTTGATCCGCAAGGAACTGAGCCTCGTCTTGCCCGGTAGGGAGCTCGACATGGGGTGGCGTGTGCCTTTCTTCGACTGGCTCTTCGTCCTCCGATTCTGACGTGCTTTCAACATCGATGTTGAAGCACTCGCGGGTCGGATCATAGGTGTCGTCAGCCGAGTCGGAGTCAGGAGCGCCGAAGTAGTAGTATGATGGGGGAATGTGAGGCCGTTGCAAATCGCCTCCGTGATCGCGACGCTGTGAAGCGGTCACACGGGTCTCTGTTTCTGGGGTTTCCGTAGAGTCCAGATAATCAGAGACTGGCGTGGATGCAACGAGATCCAGAGTGGAGCGTAGATGGTGTCCGGGGAGTTCCTCGTAGGCACTCATGTTAGTGCTTACAGAGGAAGCGTACACCCAGGCAACCGAGTCTAGCCCAAACGGGAATGGTGATGGAGATGTCGCTGCCCGTGCTGGAGTGGTTGGTCCGGGCAGTGGTGGTGTTTCGCCGGACGGGGGAGCGGCGGAATTCTCCGTCGGCATCTTACCCTCAGCCAAGCTCATCCTACCCAGACCCTCGATGAGGAAATCTGGGTTGGCGTCTGGCTGAGAGGTGCCGGATCGGGGGATCCCATCACCCTCCGTGAGGCGAAGACGGTGGTTGCGCCGGGCTCGTCGTTGTCGGGCGGCTCGCGCCTGCCTAGAGCGACGGTACCGGCGGAGCGCTCCCCTAGGCTGGGAGAGCTCGTAATCCTCGTCGGTTGGGTGCCTGGGCGGGAGGAGGACCATATCGTAGCCATAGCCAAGCGACATGAACTCCAAACTCCCAAACCAGATCACCGTGGCCAGCGGGATACGGCGTTCGGGGTCAGCCATCCAGGAAGAATGGCGGGAAAGCGATGTTGGCATGCAGCGGTCCCCTACCTAGTGCGCCAACTGTCGGTGTTCGGTCCCGAGGGGGTCCTAAACCAACGAGTAAGTGCTGCGTGTCCCTATCCTGGATGGTGATGCAAGGAGAACACACGAGGGTTTATTCTGGTTCGGGCAGAAGAAGGCCCTACGTCCAGCGAGGGGAGAGAGTTTTGTATTTCCTTGCACCGAGGTGCTTGCGTAGGGGTTACAAGCTTGCGAGAGAGGGCCACGGGCCCAAGTCTCAAAGAGAGAAAAAAGTACAGAGGTGATTGCTTGAGATGTTGATCTCTATTGAGGAGCCTTGGAGTGAATTGGCACTTGGCTTTGGACTTGTGTATGGTCTGTTGCTCGTTGTCCCCCGTCCGTTGTAGAGCCCCGGCCTGCCTTTTTATAGGGCGAGAGGAGGCTAGGACGACGGGTAGCCTTGAGATGATGTTTTGTCGATCCCTATTGAGGTGACTGTAGCGACGTGCCCTGGGAGTGGCCGACCATCCCCGGATACCATGGTGACGCAGAGGATGAGTCGATGAAATGACCCGGAGCACGGTGCCATGCCGTCCTTCCTTCCCTGTCAAACTGTGCCTGGCGTCGAGGCCGGGTCGAGGCTGGGTCGAGACCGGAGGGATAAATCCGAATCCCCGAGATTGCGGAATACGGGCCTTGTCGTATCCTTCCTCGAGGGTAACCGACGACAAACGGTGCCCGGTAAGGTGTGCATAGTGACAGGTTTCACCTCCCATCACGGGATGGGCGGTAAAATAGTGAGGACTGACACCGGCGTTGTTCCCACGTCGATCCTGGTCGCAGCCATGCCGGTAGGTGGTAGCAGGTAATCGCATTAAATGCTATGGCTTTTGTCTTGGGGTTGGTGAAGAGGAGGGATCGAGCACTCCGACCCGGGGTCACGCGAGTCGGAGTTTTTCCGTTAGGGCGAACGAGCCTCGTGCGAGTCGGAGTGTGGTCGAGGTGCTCTGCCGTGCGGGACGGGGCGCGGTCGAGGCGTTCCCGTCGAGGGTGCCTCGTACGAGTCGGAGCCGGAGCGCGGTCGAGGCGCTCCGTCGAGCTGGCCTCGTACGAGGCGGACCTCGTGTGCGGCTGCGTTTTGCTGTGGTTTAGTCGTATTGTTTTTTATTATCGTTGGATGTGGGTACCCCTATACTGTTGGTACCGACAATTATCAATGGTGATTTGGTTATACCTAATCAATGGTAAGATGTTTTTTATTTTTATGATAATTTCTAGATCTATCTTTTATTTTCTAATCAAATCTTGTGGGAATTAACATGCAGGATCCAGTGGGGACTTCTAATTAGAATTTCTAGTATTTAACTGTTTTCTAGTGTAATATGCATTTAGTTAAAATCTAGTCTCAAGATATATAAACTCTTGATACAATCCTTTTTGTGTCTTCGCAAATCTATAGTTTATCTTTTAATTTTTAATCGAGTTGTTACAATTTTTTTCACATGTTAATTAGATATTCTAGTATTCGTTATCTTTTATTTCAAAATTGTTTTTATTCAAAAGAGTCTATATCTTTTCCACATAAGTTGAAACTGGGCTTGCATCCCGACACTAAACATGTTGATTTTGTTAAATCATAGGATTATATGTATGTAATATTATTTATATATCATAGAGTGTATAAACTAAATTAATAATATTGATATGACATAATGTTTCAGTAAAAATGTTTAAACTTATTTAAATTAATAACTTTTGAAATTTATTATCATGGTGTATCAATATATATGAAGTGCTATTGCTACATGGTTTGTTAAGTGAACAATTTTCCATGTTTCATAAGTTGTTAAAATAAATATTTATTATAATTTATACATATTTATTTGATATACATCGTAGAACATAGCATTATAGTTATTTTATTTCACAATTATAGAAGTATGTAATTAATCTAAATATATATATCGTACATTATGGTATAAATTTAGTTTTTTTTGTAATAATATATATTATTATTTATGTGTAGATTTTAGTGACTTTTTATTTATTTCTTTATAATGGCTAAGGTGCATACAAATATAAAGGTAATACTTATATTATCTTTCACAACGACATATATAGATAGCTTAAATGCTAACTTAGAATATTATTCTACATTATCTTTCATAATGATAAAGGTGGACACACTATAAAATCATTAGGAGGTATTTCATAATAGTAGATATGGGTAATTTAGATACAAAGTTAGAGGATTATTTTAAATTATCTTCGATAATGACAAAGCTGAGTATTTTAGACACAATGTTAGGGGGACTATTTTAAATTATGTTTCATAATGGCCAAGGTGGGTAATTTAGATATAAATTTAGGGGGGTTATTATGAATTATTCTTCATAATACCATATGTTTGTAATTTATATATAAATGTAGGGGGTTATTTTGAATTATCCGTTGTAATGCCAGTGGTGGGTAATTTTTTAATAAACTACAACAGATCCAATTGCTAATATCGCTGATGATGATTATATATTACTATTTATGTGTAGATTTTAGTGACTTTTTATTTATTTCATTATAATGGCTAAGGTGCATACAAATATAAAGGTAATACCTTATGACATAGGAAAAACTCTACTTAACCTTCTCAACTATCACCTAGTGTTTAACCTACACCCCTAATTATAAAACCGTCTGTTTTACACCCTGAACTTTTCAAAACCGTTCAAATTACACTTTGGAGCGGTTTTGGACGGCGGTTTTGCTATAGCAATCGCGGTTTTGACTTTTCCTTTTTCTATTTATTTCTGCTGAATCTTTGAAAAATCATAGTAAATCACAGAAAAATCATAAAATAGAAAATCTAATTTTGTTGGACTTAATATAGTATGCTTTAGGACAATTTTTTTCCTGTAGTTTTAAATTAGTTAGAAAATCAAATTTTATCTGTAATTAATTGGAATAATTCATAGCTACAGCTTCTATCGTCCAATTGTGGTGAAATTTTTACGATGAGGTTATTATTATATGCTTGAACTATAGTAAAAATTTCATACTCATTGGATCTTATATAACTTAGTTATAAATTTATTTAGGTTTATGTTTAGGTTTATGTTTGTTAAATATAAATAAATCTATAACTAAATTATACATGATCCAATCAGTATGAAATTTTTACTACAGTTCAAGCATACAATAATTAGTTCACTATAAAAATTTAACCACAATTGGACCATAAAAGTTGTAGCTATGAATTATTCCAATTAATTACAGATAAAATTTAATTTTCTAACTAATTTAAAACTACAGAAAAAATTTGTAATAAAGCATACTATATTATATGTTCATTGTGTAGTTCTACTCATATGGAGTCCAACAAAATTAGATTTTCTATTTTATGATTTTTCTGTGATTTACTATGATTTTTCAAAGATTTAGCGGAAATAAATAGAAAAAGAAAAAATCAAAACCGCTACCACGGCAGCAAAACCATGGTTACTGTAGCAAAACCGCCATCCAAAACCGCTCCAGTGTGTAATTTGAACGGTTTTGAAAAGTTCAGGATGTAAAACAAACGGTTTTATAGTTGGGGGTGTAGGTTAGATACTAGCTGATAGTTCAGGAGGTTAAGTATACTTTTTTCTTATGACATATATAGATAGGTTAAATGCAAACTTAGAATATTACTGTGCATTATCTTTCGTAATGATAAAGGTGGACACACTATAAAATCATTAGGAGGCATTTCATAATGATAGATGTGGGTGATTTAGATACAAAGTTAGAGGATTATTTTAAATTATCTTTGATAATGTCAAAGCTGGGTAATTTAGACACAATGTTAGAGGGGCTATTTTAAATTATGTTGCATAATGGCCAAGGTGGGTAATTTAGATACAAAATTAGGGGGTTGTTATGAATTATTCTTCATAATAGCATATGTTTGTAATTTATATATAAATGTAGGGGTTTATTTTGAATTATTTGTTGTAATGGCAGAGGTGAGTAATTTACATGCAAAATTAGAGGGTTACTTTATTTTTTATAATGGCACTGGAGGGTAAATTTTTAATAAACTACAACAGATCCAATGGCTAATATCGCTGATGATGATTAGAGTCTACCAAATCAAAGGTCAGATATTTCTAATTATTGTGAGAATTTCTAGGATTTATATTTTTTTCTAGCACATCTAATGAGAATTAACGTGGTGCCTCCATTAGAGCCTCTAATTAGTAATAGTAAGATTTCTTTTACAAAGGAATAAGCTTCCATTAAAGTGAGGCCAGCACATGATCCACGGCCACCCACTGCCGGCCCTGAGTTTTTGAGGCCTGGAGCGAAACAAAAATCTGAGGCCCTCTATACATACATATATATTTATAAATACTTAACGGTGCATGCAAAAGCAATATCCATATGCAACAATTCATAAATGTACAAATACCTTAAAAATTCCTTCTAACATTGCTCAATGCAAATTCATTGATGATGGTATTAATATCGATCTCATCCAAAAATCGCTTCTCAATGCTTAATGTTGCCAAACCATTTAGCTTCTCCTGAGACATTATAGATCTCAGATAGTTCTTTAACAACTTTAGTTTTGAGAAGCTTCTTTCAGCTGATGCCACAGTCACAGGCATAGTAAATAAGATTCGATAAGTAATGGAAGCATTAGGATAACAATCAGCTTTTGTAACAAACTCAAAAATCTCCATAGCTGTCATTAATGAATTTGCTCATCATAAATATCTATGTGACACACCGGTTCCTCATCAACACTAGCTGTAGCATTTGAATTAAATACGTGCTCATCATTACTCATATCTCCCATTCGAATGCCAACAATGTCCCATCTTCTGGAACAATATGTGCTGGATTCTTCCAGACAACTATCGCCAACTCATTTGGATCTCTTAAAGTGTTTGAATTCTTCTTGAGAAACTTATGCATAGAACCCTGAGTGATTGTGTTAACTCATTTGCTCGTGCTTTCTTTTTCCTTTTTTCACTGCCCGAAGTGAACTTTCTTTTTCTTGATGTCATGATGCTGTTAAAGTTTACAGAAACAATTAGTTCAAAAAATTAACCCATCTACTCTACTCGTGCTGCTGGCTCAGTGTGGCTCAGTGACTCACCGCCGATTGTCGATTCGTTGTCGCTCATTAGGGTTGGACGGAGTTGGCGAGTCGCAGAGATCGCAGCCCTTCGTGTCGAGTCCAGCATCTCGCCTCTCGTGGCCTCGCCGTCGGGCCCGTCGTCGCACTCGGCGCTCGCGGCCTCGCACCTCTCGTGTCCAGCCGGCGGCCGCCGAGGCGCCGATCCGCGTCGCCGCCGTAGACGAGGACTCGCGGACGCGGAGTCAAGTGAGTTTGCGTGTGCGTGTGGCTTCTCGTGGACGCTAGTCGCTAGTACTTTCTCTCTTTTTTTTAATACGGTCTCTATCCTTCTCACGGAAGCCAGAAAATGCAGGCCGGCAACTTCACGTCTTCAGTACTGGGCCAAATACTAATACTACTAGTGTTTGCATACTTGGGGTGAGACCCTGCCAAATCGGAGGCCCAGGGCGGCCACCCCGCTTACCCGCGTCCAGGGCCGGCGCTGCGGCCACCAATAGGTTTACAGCAGCAGGATTACACTCTGGCTAGAGATTAACAACACCTAGCTAGCTCTAAGCACGCACCCAACTTAGCTAAAGCATCTGCTACAAGGCTACACAAATTCAGTATATGTTAAGCACTTGATATCTCGAAAAAAAGGACTACATTCACCGATGCTTCTATTCAGAAGACCTATTATGAGATATTAGAGAGAAACTAATCATGACAGCAGCGATAGATCTTGTGTTGTCCAGTGTCAATGCTTTGTCTGAATTCCCTTAGCTAGCTAATGGCATTAACTGTTAGCTCTAAGTCATCCAAGCTTGCTATTGTTTAGCGATTCGAAAGAGAACAAGTGATGGTAAATATGAGCTATTTAGTAAAAATACAGAAAAGTACTAAATAGATAAGGACAATACCAATAGAATGCGATCAATACCTATATCATTTTTCTTTTTATTTAAGTAAAGCGTAAATTGGTGATTGTACTTTATGGTTTATGGTCTCTGATCAGTGCTTAAGCAGAGTAATCAAGTACCCATCGGTATGGCAAGAGAGCACAGTGGTGGTCTGGCATTCTCTTCCTCCTCACTTGCTACCCATGGACCTCCTACCAACTTTGCCCTCTCCCCTGGTCAACTGCAATGGCTAAATTGATTTCTAGAGATGGTCAAAAACATGGTTTGCCTCTAAAAATTATATTTTTAAGGTTGGTTGCATATGGACTCCTAGAAATTGATGAGGCGCATTGACTAGTGGCCGTCGTAAAAACTCTCTCTACAAATGCTGTGTAGCAGCGTGGAGTTGTGCCCACTCATGGGCTTGATATGGTGTGGTGGCCTGCCTCACAAATAGCATCACAATGGCCCACCAACTTCTTCCTTGTGCCTTGCACAGAGTAGTGGTGGGCCAGAACTTTTAAGTTGAGTATTAAAAAATGTGAACTTTTTCTATTTTTTGCCAACCCAAGGACTAATATTTGGCATATATAATGCCATATATATATTTCTGTTACACCCTACATATGCAAATAATGCCAAGCATTAGTATTTGGCTCTGTACTGAAACGTTGCCGGCCTGCAAGTCCTGGCGTCCGCAAGAAGCATCCACTACTGCTGTGTCCCCTGACCAAGAGTCCTGCAAGCTGGAGTCCGGTATCTCACAAAAAAAAAAAAACTAGCGTTCGCGAGAAGCCACATGTGCACACGCACACGCCACTCCACTCTAGGACTCCGCGTCCGCGGCAGTGAGACACGAGACGCATGGGCGCGGCTGTAGCGTGAGAGACCAGACGCCGGACGCGACGCGCACGCGCTGCAATCTCCGTGACTCAGGGCCGGTTTAGATAATTTTTTTTTAAAATGGTACCATAGCAAGTTTCGTTGTTATTTGGCAATTAGTGTCCAATCATGGTTTAATTAGGCTTAAAAATTTCGTCTCGTCCATTTCGTCTAAACTGTGTAATTAGTTTTATTTTTTTATCTATATTTAATGCTTCATGCATGTATCAAAGATTCGACCGAGAATTTGAAAAATTTTGCAAAATTTTTGGAACTAAACAGGGCCTGAGCCTGATGAGCGACGATGATCGGTGGTGAACCAATAATGCGACTAGGCGAGATGTGACGTGATCTGGCCTTCTGCCTTCTTCTACTCCACATGCATTAATGCATATAGGCGTGGCCAGTACCCGAACGTTCGAATGGGCTAGGCGTCCCCGACCAGACGCCCGCCCACGAGTGCGCTCCGCCCTCGTATTTGTGCCTGTCGGTCTTTCCCCTAACCATATCCTCTCTCTGACTTTCCGCATGGGCGACACAAAGGAGCCGGGATGAGAGGTTAAGGATGAGCACACCCCCAACGTGTGTCGGCCCCAACATCTCCATCCGTTGGCTCCCATCTATCCTGTCCATCAGCCCTCTGGCGTGTCGCGTGCTTGGTCCACCGACCCCCAATCTGCCCCAGCGAAATAATATAAAACATTTGCAACAAGAATAATGCAATATAAGACTGAAAACAAATAAAACATTTGAAACATGCTCTTGCAACATGTGTGTTAAGCACATGAAACATTCAAAATAAAATACTTGCAGCTTGCAACATGAATCCACTTGCTTCAACATAAGACAAACAATTAAAACATTTCGAAATAAAAATCGATTGCAACATATATCTGGAAACATTTTGAACATATGTTTCGAACATCCTTCTAAAACACTTGCAACATATGGAATATGTGCAACATCCCTTGATCTACTTTTACAACATTAAGGTGAAACAATTGCAATATACATCTGAAACGTTTAAAACACTTGAAACACATATGCAACACAGGGGAGGGGAAAGTTGGGCCAGTCGATTCTGTCTGTCGGGGTCAGAGCCGGTGGCGAGGCACGACATGCGAGCGCCACTAGCACCGCCCGCGCTCATGGGTGCACTTGGTTCGGCTTGGATCCATAGAAGACCTAACACGCCACAACACAAGCACCTTAGCGGCCGTGGCGGGGTTAGCGGCGTGCGTGACGTCAATGGTAGACGAACGAATAGACGGCGAGAGAGCGAGTGGCATAGGTGTCTGGGATGGGCACGCTGCTCAGCCAGCAATAGGGCATGGCGCGACAGCCGATGAGCGTGTGGTGGGGGAAGGGGTGCGGATGAATGAGCGGCCATGCTGCTGTGTCGGATGCCAGGCGGATAAGAATGAGCGATTGTGGATTTGATTTTTCTATTTCTGAGAGAGATGGAGAGATGGGGCCGCTCCTACGGAGCCACGTTCGGACGGGAGTCGTCACAGACGGATGACTATGCTTATCATTATTTAATGAGTATCATATGACCAAGTAGGTATGTGTTAACGTTAGAGATAATCCAAATCACACAACAGTAGGGCTAGCACGGCTGAAGAGGTTGCGATCAACCTACAACATAGCAAGAACACCGCATAATCGATGAAACCAATCTAGAAACTGATTAGGCCGATGTTGAGCTCATTCTTGACCAAAAAAGCTCCCAAACTTCTTCCGGGAAGACCCATCGTGGAGAAGCACGTGGAGGATCTCCTATGACCAGCAAAGCAGCCTAGGATGCTAACAAATCTCACCAAATGACATGTCAAACAACAGGAGGAGCTGGAAAAAAGAAGTAAAGAGTATTGTAGATGTGTTTTTGATCGATTGGATAGATGAGAACTTCATCATTTGTGATACTCTCGTGTGTGTATATGTGTGTGTCTATATATATATATATATATATATATATATATAACTACTACCCTATAGCTGGCTACAGAATAATAATTCTGTAGCCACTTGGAGTTACGATAATTGCTATGCTAATTTACGAGATTATAGTAACTCCTTGCTATGTGATTTACTATAACATTATGGTAAATATCCCCATGTGTTATAGTAATTCAACTATCGTAAATATATACTGATATTGTCGTAAATTAGTATATAAAATTATCATAAATAGAGGTGGCTACAAAATAACTTATTTTGTAGCTAGCTATTGAGTATACTCTTCCATATATATATATATGTATATACCTTTTCAACAAATGATCATTAGTACATATAGATGTCCACGTAATGAAATGTGTACGTGGCAATACTGAGTACAAACATGCAAGGAAGGAAGTATCTGTATACTACTACTGAGTATCTAACGAAAGACGAATACAAATATGCATTCAGTGGGACTCTAATCTAAAAGTATGAAGCGACAGTAATATGAATAATTATGCGGAGTGAATAATGCACGTTCATCCTGCCCGGCATTCTCTCAGAAGCATCAACACCTTGAAAGATTTATCTCACTGAGAAGTAATGTTACATTTATATCGGGTGATACTCTAATCATCTGAGTAAAAAAATACATGCCTGGTGATCTTCTTCGGGTAGATCGACAGCTTAAAAGGGACTAGATCAAATCAAATACTACGGGTCTCTGATCTAATCTGACACAACAAGGATCCGGATCTGCAAGCTGCAAGAGGATTTGATTGGAATAAACAAATCGATAACAACAGGAAAGATTAGGACTGTCGACCAAACCTGGATTCTGCGTTCACGATCTTGCTGGTCGCCGCCGGCAGGGGATATCGTCGTCGCTGGGTGGGCCGCTCTTCCGCAGGGGGCCGTAGTCACCGTTGGGCGGGCTACACCACCGCCGCCGGCCGTCATCGCCCGTTGAGCGGGGTACGCCGGCATCGTGCTCGCTGGTCGAACCACGCCATCGCCGCCTAGGACGCCGATACAAGCGGGGAAAGCACCCTTCAACCGGTTTGTGTTGGCGCCGTGTGCCGGAATGGCTGCCACGACGGCGATCGGCAACGCGACGATGATCGCAGTCACCAGGAATGCGACGGTTTCTCTCAAGCTCTCACTCGCACAGGATCACGATGAGGACGCAAAACACACAGAGAATGCCCGCTGCCAAACGTTGCAGCTTCTTCGGATCTCATGGTTACCTCTTAACTGAGTGGTTACACGGCGTTGGAACGCCCGACTTCCCCGCCACGACCCGTTCACGCTGCGACGTGCCTGCCTAGCGCAGGAGCGGATTTTGTGCGCGTCGTGGCGGAGCTAAAGACTCGGTCTTGCCATGAACGCAGCATGACTCAGACCTGACCACTCTAGGACATGCAGCTAGCTAGGACAAAATGTAAACGTGCCATGTAATGCATCTAATCTATTTACATCATGAGATAACTGTGCACGGGATTGAGTCTAACATTTCACCCCCTAATCCCGTTGCACCTCAACAACTCCTAGCTGCTGACGAAGCTCCGAAAACCTGACTCGCCCAAGCGCTTTCGTCAGGATGTCTGCAAGCTGTTCATGAGTACTCACATTGTCGATGTCAACCTGTCCTTTCTCCACACAGTCACGGATGAAGTGATACCGTGTATCTATGTGTTTACTCCTATCATGGTGAACTGGGTTCTTGCTTAAAGCAATTGCCGATTTGTTGTCAACTAGCAGCTTCACCACTGGTGCCTTGATCCCCAAGAGTTCTCCAAGCAGTCTGCTAAGCCAAATGCCCTGACAGGCTGCATTTGCACTTGCAATATATTCAGCTTCACAGGATGATAATGCCACAACTTTCTGCTTTTGAGATGACCATGTCACTAGGCTTGTTCCAAGCAGGAACACTGATCCACTGGTGCTTTTTCTATCATTAACGTCTCCAGCTAGATCACTGTCGCTGAAACCAATCAGATTAGGCTCAGCTGTACCTTGCTTTCTGTAAATGCAACCATAATTCAATGTGCCTGCAATGTACCTTAGAATCTGCTTGACTGCTGACCAGTGACTACCTCTTGGGTTCTCCATATATCTACTGACAATGCCAACTGAGTAAGCAATGTCAGGCCTAGTGTTCACTAGGTACCTTAGGCTACCAATGATACTTCTGTACTTGGTTTTGTCAATAGGGAGAGACTCGTCATTCTTGCTCAATCTGAGTTTGTTCTCCATAGGGACATGACAAGAGTTACAACCTTTCATTCCTGCATTCTCAAGAACTTTTTCTGCATATGAGCCTTGACACAGGGTAGTCTCATTCTCCCTTTGATCAACCTGAATTCCCAAGTAATAAGTGAGCAGGCCAAGGTCACTCATACTGAAATTTTTCATCATTTCCATCTTGAACTCATTTATCACCACATTGTTTGACCCTGTGATGATCAGATCATCTACATATACTCCCACAAGAAGAAAACCTTGTTTATTAGCTCTTCTGTAGACAGCATGTTCTAATGGATTCTTCTGAAAACCAAGTTTCAGTAACTCACTGTCCAACTTCTCATTCCAGGCTCTTGGGGCCTGTCGAAGTCCATACAATGCCTTGTTTAATCTGAGTACCTTTCCACTGCTGCCCTCAACAACAAATCCTGGAGGCATTTGAACATATACCTCCTCCCTCAAGTCACCATTTAGGAATGCCGATTTGACATCCATGTGATGCACCTTCCAGCCTTGCTGTGCAGCCAAAGCAATTAGCAGCCTTACTGTTTCAATCCTAGCCACTGGCGCAAATACTTGATCAAAATCCACCCCCTCACGCTGTGCATACCCTTTTGCCACTAACCGAGCTTTGTGCTTCACAATTCTCCCCTCGGGGTCCTTCTTGACTTTAAACACCCACTTTAGCCCGATTGCTCTGTGACCAGCAGGTAACACTGACAGAGACCATGTTTTGTTTGCTTGGATTGAATCCATCTCAGCTAGCATGGCCTGCCTCCAACACTCTTCAGTTAGTGCCTCATCAACATCTTTTGGCTCCTCTGCAGCAAGAAAACACACCCCACTGTACTCAAAATCAGTGAGAGGATCAGTTGTTTCATTTATGTTCTCAATAGTTCTGAATCTCATCTGTCTCCCTTCTGAATCAACTGACTCTCCTGAAGGTGGAGTGGAAAACTGAATATTCTGCCCAGCTGGACTGCCTGCAGGTGTTGACATGTTTGAGCCACCACTGGAGTTAGTGTTATTGTCCCAATTCATCTGTGGAGGTGATCCATGATCATTTGGCTCTGGATCAGCTGCTGCATTTTCTGCATTTTCTGAATTTTCAGGTTCTGTCGGTATTCCGACAATAGAGAAATACTCCACATCAATCTCTGACGCCAATCCAGTTGACTGTTTTCCTTGCTCCCAGTCCCAACATTGATTCTCCTGGAATATGACATCTCTTGATATGTGAAGTTTCTTTGCTACAGGGTCATAGACTATATAGCCTTTTGTTCCTTTCTCGTAGCCCATTAACACCATAGGTGTTGATCTGTCAGACAGTTTATTCACACCAGGTCCTGTCTTCTTTACATGAACTAAGCTTCCAAATGTTCTCAAGTGATCAACTCTGGGTTTCTTATTATACCAAGCTTCATATGGAGTCCTACCCTGTAGGCTCTTGGTAGGGGCCCTATTCAGTAAGTACACTGCAGTAGTTACTGCCTCTCCCCAAAATTCTCCTGGCACCTTTTTACTCTTCAGAAGACAGCGAGCCATTTCAACCACAGTACGATTTCTCCTTTCAACAACACCGTTTTGTTGTGGTGTATAAGGTGTAGTGGTGAAATGTTTCAGGCCCTGTTCATCACAGAATTCCTTAAACTCAATTGAATTGAATTCACCACCCCTATCACTCCGAAATGCTCTCAGCTTGCTGCCCTTCTCATTTTCTGCAAGAGCCTTCACTTTCTTGAAGCATTTAAATGCCTCATCTTTGGTTGCCAGTAATTCAATCCACATGAACCGGCTATAATCATCTACAATGAGTAGAAAGTAGTTCTTACCACCTGGTGTTCTTGGTCTGATCTGGCCACACAGATCAGTGTGGAATAAATCCAATGGACTGTCTGCTCTGAATTTGGCCACCTGAGGAAATGACTTTCTTGACTGCTTACCAAGAGCACAACCATCACAGAATTCTTCTACCTTATTTATCAAGGGCATGCCATCCACCATTCCTTTTTCACCAAGCTCACGAAGAGCTCTGAAATTAAGATGGCCAAATCTTGCATGCCACATCCAAGCCACATCATCTGCTTTGGCCACTAAACACACTGGTGCTGCAAGGTGAGTTCTCAACAGATACAAACGATTTCTGACTCTAGGTGCTCGAACTAGCAAAGCTTGTTCAGAATCAAAAACATTGCAGAAACCATCCTTAATCACAACAGTGCAACCACCCTCCTCTAGTTGACCCAAACTGATAATGTTACTTTCTAACTTAGGAATGTAATAAACCTCTGTGAGTACCTTGTGTCCCTTGGCTTTTGACTGTAGCATCACTGAGCCAATTCCCTCAATCTCGACGAGCGACCCGTCACCGAACCGAACAGTGCCACGCACCGTCGTGTCCAGTGATGCCATTGCTTCTCGCTGTCCAGTCATGTGATTGCTGGCCCCCGTGTCGAGAACCCAGGCATCACGATCTTGATCACCTTCTGCTGGATGCACCTTTCTCTCATTCAGGTGCACGACTTGGCGCGCTGCACACCTCGCCACCGGCTCGGTATCGCGCGCAGTGACATGAACTGCGTTCACCGTGGCCAGCAGAATCGCAGGATGATCAGCATCAACTTGAACATGGTGTGCCTCCTCCTTGCGCTCCTTCTTAGGCCTTTTGCAGTCTTCCTGCCAGTGCCCATAGAGACCGCAGTTTTTGCAGCGGCCTTTGCGCCTGGGCGTGCCCATGGACGTCAACTTGACGACGGGCTCCTTCTTGTCGCCGCGATCACCACCGCGTGCGCCACCGCCTGCGCCACCACCGCCCTTTGGCTTCCAGGGCTTCTTCCCGCTGCTGCCTGATGACGAGGACTCCGGCATCAGACGGTGCCAGTACTTGGCAACCCAGTCCTCCTCCGTGAGCATGAGGTTGCCGACCCGATCCGTCACGGCCTCGGCATCGAAACGGTCCTCCGCCATCTTGAGCCGCCCCACCAACTCCTCGATGGTGAGGGTCTTGAGATCGAGCAGTGTCTCGATCGATATTGCAATTTGCGCGTACCGTTGCGGTAGAACGCGCAGCATCTTCTTCACCACCCGGGCGTCCTCCATGCTCTCGTCGGAGGTGCGCAGGTCCGCCGCCAGCGCGCCGATGCGCAGGGCGAACTCGTCCACCGTCTCGCCATCTTTGAATTTGATGTTCTCAAATTCCTTGAGCAGGCGCTGAGCGTTGGCCTCCTTGACGCGTTCCGCGCCCACCCTCATGCTCTTGATCGCCTCCCAGGCTTCTTTGACGGTTTTCTTCGCGCCGAGCATCGTCCACATCTCCTGTGGCACGGAACGCAGGATTCCGGCCATGGCCTGCCTGTCCCGCGCCCGCTTCACGCCCGCGCCGCCGGGATCGATGGTGTCCCAGATCTCGAGGGTCTCGAAGTTGCATTGAAGCAACATCGCCCACTCCGCGTAATTTGATCGGGTGAGCATTGGCCACATGAGGGAACCCTCACGAACCCGCTCCACGCCCGAATTGCTGCCGCCGGTGTCGCTCATCTCCTCCGCCTTTGGGCACCTCCGAGGGACGACGAACTTCTTCCTGGCCGGCTCTCGCGGTGGGCTGATCGAGCCGCTGTATTGCATACAACGCTCCGATACCACGTGTTGGCGCCGTGTGCCGGAATGGCTGCCACGACGGCGATCGGCAACGCGACGATGATCGCAGTCACCAGGAATGCGACGGTTTCTCTCAAGCTCTCACTCGCACAGGATCACGATGAGGACGCAAAACACACAGAGAATGCCCGCTGCCAAACGTTGCAGCTTCTTCGGATCTCATGGTTACCTCTTAACTGGGGTTACACGGCGTTGGACCGCCCGACTTCCCCGCCACGACCCGTTCACGCTGCGACGTGCCTGCCTAGCGCAGGAGCGGATTTTGTGCGCGTCGTGGCGGAGCTAAAGACTCGGTCTTGCCATGAACGCAGCATGACTCAGACCTGACCACTCTAGGACATGCAGCTAGCTAGGACAAAATGTAAACGTGCCATGTAATGCATCTAATCTATTTACGTCATGAGATAACTGTGCACGGGATTGAGTCTAACAGTTTGGCACTGCTGCTCGCCCTCTCCAGTGAACCTCGCCGGTCGGGAGCTCCAGCCGGCTAGGACGCAATGATGGCAAGGTGCGGGTAGGACGGCCGCCCCAGGTAAGGCGAATTCGTCGGTGCCGACCCTCAACTGGGCCTTCAAGACCGCGGCCGCGGTCAGTAGCGACGGCAAGCCGAGAGGGTGAGGGGACTGGGGAGGGAGACGGCGCCAGGAGGGCCCTCGGCGGCGGCGGAAGCCACTAATCTCGGATCTGCCGATGGCTGAGCGGCAGCAGGGTTGGATGATGACCCTATATAAAATGAATTAAAGATGGCTATGTATACCGTATACTCCTAACGGGTTATGATGTGTCCGCCGTGATCCGATAAGCCTAACCCTCGCTCGAACCACGTCGGCCCGTTAGCTTGGACGGCGTGTTGGTCTAGCAGGACGCGATCCCGTACTAGCGAGCGTGGAGTAACTACACGTACGTGTAGAAAGGAATTTTCCTATATATATATATATATATATATATATATATATATATATATATATATATATATATATATATATATATATATATATATATGATAGTCTTATCCCAGTAGGAAACAACTCCAAAACGTGTTTTCAATGTTCCCCATGTCAAAAACATGCCAAAAATCAATTTGAAAACCAACTTAACTTAGAATCTAGAAGTCGGCTAAGCCGACTTTCACAGGCTCGTGGCGGCTGAAAGAGGGAGTCGGTTAAGCCGACTGGCTACAGTTCGTCAAGGACAGACGGATCCACAGGGGGAACGAAGGAATCCAGAAGGTGGAAGATCAATTCCGGTCCAACTGGAGGGAGATGTGGTGTCAAGCGATGAAGCCAACGCCGAGACTTTCTGGCAGGTCACTTCTTGGGACGAAGACCAATA